>JBBJLR010000029.1:8804549-8856323 GCA_037577145.1 Brachypetersius gabonensis
ATATCAGCAGTCGCAATTTCACTCCATCGCGGATCAGCAGTCGTGGTTTCGCTCCATCGCGGATTTTGAACCTCCGCCTCTGAGTACAGCTGACTGTGGAATGTGTCGGTTACCAAGGCAATTAGAGACCTGAACGAAATGAACCTCCACTGCTCAGCACCGCACCAAACATACACAACCAGCACGAAGACGCGGGTGCGTGGCACAGGAGGACAAAAACATAAACAACCAACATGAGGACAAGGGCGTGTGGCGCACGAGGTGGTTTCAAAGTAGTCAATCTGACAATGGGATCTTGAGTGTTCTCGTGTTTTTGTTCAGAAAAAAAAGAAAACAGATTTATAAATGTTAACTTGCTGTTGCTCGGAAGGTGCCTGATACACTGTTCTGATCGCAGCTCTGGACCATAGGCGCTGGCGTTCGGATGATTCATGCTGCCTTGTCGTTTTACTGTAACAAACTAGGTAAAATATAAATGCTCTTCAGTGGCAAATAGCTTTGGTTTCATAACTGATATAATTATATTAACGTTTAAGTTGAGGTTTAAGAGAAATATTTGAACTGCAGCTGTGTAACTGTGTTAAAGGGAACACTGCTGTTAAAGAGCTCCTTGTTTGTTTAATGTCTTTGCAAAACAAATGTTACTGCACTTTTGTTAATACCTATACTTTTAAAATAAGAATACAATGAACTTTTGAATTCATTATTGAATTTTGTGTATAACAATGTGATTAATTGCAGAAAATATATATACAGGTTTGGAAAAAAAATTAAGAGACCACTGCAAAAATGTTCAGTTTCTCAGGTTTTATATTTTATACGTAGGTACTATTGAACTACTAAACTGAACAGCTTTAGTTTAAGAACTATTGACAATGTTAATCCTAATTTCCAAATACAAATACACCAAAATAAGAGAAATTATGCATAGTTTAAAGAACCTGAATCATTTTTTAAAAATCTCTTGGCAAAAAACATATTTGATGTACTTCTTGTAGTGTTTTGCCGTCAAACTTATCACACTGAAATAGGAGTGTTGATTGCAGCAGTGTTTTTTATACTTTACCTTAAATAAGGTTTTTATTCAGGTGCTCACAAATCAGTACATCATATCAGTATGACAGAGATGCTGAATAATAAAAAGGTATTTTTTCCAGAGCTATATGTACATAGTGGATATATATCTATGCATTAACACAGTGGGTATATTTATACACTCGACACTGGAGTATCCTCCGGTGCCTGGAAGCAACAGACACTGACAGAAACATTACGCACCAGAAAAATACTCTTCCAGATGTTGTTTCTGAATTGGTCAAAAATCATAAGAGAAGAAATGTGATTGTTGTGTGGCGTGTTGCTTTTCGCAACCCAAGCAAGACTGAAGAGAAGAGCAGTCGAACCCTGTCACTAGAAGAACCAGTCTATACCGCTTAACACACGGTTCTACGCGTTATAAAGGGGAGTTTGAGCGGGGCTCTCCTAGTTTTAAGAGATAAACAGCTCCTGAAGTCTCTCAGGCCGACGGACTCGGTCGTGCTCCAGGAAGCCGGGCGGCGCAGGACTGTTTCCCCATCATGCCGTGCGATCGACTGACAAGTGGATCCAAGATGGCGTAGAAAGTAAAGCTAGGTAAGCGCAGACTTCCTCCTACACCTTTTTTGTCCGGGCGCCTCCTGAACGGTTGGAGCCGGTGCCTCGCCTCGGTTCTCGGATGGAGTTACTGTCGGTGGTGTGCTCCGTGTGTGTCAGGAGCCCAGACGAGCTCTGGTCTCCTTCGTAGCAGCTTTGGAAGCACAATAAGGGCCTTTAGCAGCGAGCTTCCGAGCAGAGCTAGCAGCCTGGCTAAAGCCTCCCGTCTGGACAACAACCCCAGACTTCACCTCTCTGACTTATTTTTTTGTTTGTCATTCGCTTGTTTGTGTTTGTGTACCTCTACCAGTCTGTGGTGTGTGTTGGTTGTGCTCTGCGTGGTGTTAGCACCTCTTTACGGGGGCGACTGGAGCTCAAGGCCGAGAGAGCAGGCAGCTACAGCCAGAGACGTCGCGCTGCAGCCCGGGCGCAGCTTAACCACCAAACCGTGCTTTATTCTGGAGGATCAGAATAGTTGGAACAACTGTTACTGTTCATTTTTAGCTCTGTTTTTTGGTCGTGTTTCTATAAGTGTCTCTGTGTGTGTGTGTATTGCTATCCGGAACACACATTGTCCCCCCCCCCCCCAAAGCAGCCCTAGAGGAATCCACCCCCCCTCCTCTGCTCCTAAAGAGAGGGTGATATAGTGGTAAAGGGACAAACTCCCCCCAAAAAGCTGAAGGGAAACAGTAAAAGAGCCAAGACTTAAAAAAAAAGGAGTCCGTGGGCTGGACTGTGTTGTGGAGTTAGAGCATACAAAATGTGAGACAAATGAGTACAAGTCGAGAAGTTAGTAGAGGTCTACGTGATCATGATTAATGTTAAGTGTCACTCCTGAGAGCTTGATCCTTTTTCTGTGTTATGGTACAGAAATACTTATGTTAGTTGTTGTTAGTTTTACCCCCTTCTCTCTCTCTCTCACTTGATGGACATGCAACGCACACGCCCACACATCCACTCAGAAGGGACATCTATTATTAACTGACCCGGAATCCAAAGATAGGCTGTTTATATATTTCTAAGTCTCTTGTGTTACCTTTTTTGGTGTGATTAGATGAGGTTAGTTTGTTGATCTAGTAATGCAAAGGCAAATATCATTTGTTGGCAAACAATAGTCTTGATTTTCATTCTAGAAGGTGTTGCTTAATAGTGGGCATTATTTGATAAAACTCAGCACCCTTGTGCTTTGGCTTTTCACTTTGTGTACCATGTCATTTGCTTGGTGCTTTAGGTCCTTTACAATACATAACTAAATAGTAAGTTTGCTCAAAACAGAGCAAAAAAGCAGTGTCAGGTCTGTTTAGTATTCCTCAAGCCCAGTGTTCCTGGAGGGGCAGTCATTTCTTGAGAAATATTGATATTTGATCAATATTGCCCAGATCTAACAGAGCATCTTTGCCTGATGACACGCATTTCCACATATTTCCAATATCTGATGTCTTATGAGGGGAAGTGGCATTCCTTATTAAGATCCGGACTTTGATTTGATGTCTTAGTAAACAAGCTGTAGTGTGTTTCAGCAATGTTTTTACGTTTACATTTTGCAGTTTAGGCTGTGTGTGTAATCTAGTCTAAGGGTGCTTTTTTTTTTTGCCAAAAAAAGTCCTGTTATTCACAGACAAGAGGCATGCACTGCTCTTGTAGTAGAAGGTGAATATGATTTGCAAAGCATTCCTGAGTTGCTTGTCTGAGGCTGGAAAATGTGAAAGTCTATTTAGAGAGCCATGGTTACGCCAGCTGGACATTACCGGTGCAACCTAATTATTATGGAAAGGAAAACTTCAACTTTTTAACTCATGACTTCACATCAGTTATTCCACAACAGCTGTATACTATGATGGAATACATCTCAGAAATACCAGAGGTGTGAGGAAAAATATTGATATTTTGCTCTCCTTTTCTGTTTACGTAATATTCAAAGGCCCTGTGGCTATAGACCTGTTGTTGGGGTGGTATCTTCCGCTAAAGAAGTACACTTTTATGGCTGTTTTATGAAAGGTGTCACCAAGCTGTTGCAGTGTCCCTATTTTGGCATGATTTTTTTTTTCCTGGCTACAAGTTTGTCTGATCCATTTGGCTTAAAAGTTAAACAGGCAACCTTCCAGTCCAGTTTGTTTCTAAATTGAACATCAAAATCTAGTGCATCAGAATCCAGCCAGGCCACTCTGATACTGCCTGATGATATCCCTATGCTGTAACCAGGGAAAAATGTCAACATGCAGAAAATCCCCCCTCAATTTTAGAAATACTTCACTTGACTATGCATTTAAGCACGACCACAAACTGCAAGTTGTGGACTTTGTGTAGACTCCATCATGTCTGTTTTGGCTTGGGAATAGCTTGCTAGTTTGCTTAGGAGAGCAGGGAACACATCCAAACTGTGCATGTCTGTGGAATTGCTGGACTGAACTCGGACGTTTCCATATTTCCTCCACTTTTTATTTCTCCGTCAGACATTCTGTCCCTGAGTCATGGAGGACAGGAGACCACAGAAGTCATGTGAAGAAGCCATTGGATCATTAGTTAGACGGGAGTATGAGGCGGCGGTGGCCCACAGCACAGAGGCCCTGCTGGCCTTGGGACCGTGCCCCCCCACCCCCAACACGGCCCTCCTCCGCAGGCGTGCTCTGCTCTACCGAATTGCAGCCCTGCTCCAGCTGGTGAGTGCCTAGTATGCCAGATCCATGGCTTAAAATTACAACTATGCATTTTCTTCAAAGTTATTTAAAGTTGAATGTTCTTTAAAAGTATGCTTTTTATACTTTAAAGTTTTTGGGAGCATGTGTAGTGCCTTGGATTGTACACAAAATTTAAATTAATACTAATAAATACCTCTTAGTAATTAGAAGCTATTGACATTTGGAGTTTTGTTTGTTTATTTTTCACCAAACATCTGGCAGTGGTTTAGGTACAAAGTGTTTCCTTATGTTAACAACAAAAATAAGCTTAGAGCAAAGACTAGGCATCAGATATCTTGCCCCAATATATTTTATTTTTTCCCCTCCTAAATTCTTGATGATTAAAATGGTGCAACTTTAAAAGAGCAGTGTAGATACGAGGCAGTTTTGTGCTTATCTAACTGGAATTGCCCGTTTCTGAGTGAGAGCATAACGTTAAGTGTGTCTTCTTTCTTCAGAAGGACTATGATCAAGCTGATGAAGACTGTAAGCACGGTGAGTAGAAATTGCATTTCCCTTTAAATAAATGTTTCAATGAAGCTGGAGTCTGTAACTTGTGTTGTTTATGAAGTGAATGCAAGTGCTGGCCTCAAGATAAAGAGATAATCAAATGCTTCACCAAACGGTGTATCCTACATAGTAGACAGCCTGTGGGTCTGGTTTGCTTTGGTCTTGGTGCTAGACACTGCCTTCCATAAAGAACTTTTGATGATGGGGAAATTTTAACTTGAATGAACTAATATCTGGTCTCTTAAACATCCAAATAGCCCCCCGCAGTTCCTTGATTATAGAATGCAAGATTCTGTCATTTTAGAGGTGTTTTGGATTAATTTGATTTATTCATTCAGACCTTTTAGCAAATAGCATGAATACCACCTCATTTTCTTTACACTCTCTTTGTTGGATATAATTCAAGGTGATGGACTGTTTCCATAGCATATATAGATCTGTGTGTTTGTGTGTGTTTGTGTGTGTTTGTGTGTGTTTGTGTGTGTTTGTGTGTGTTTGTGTGTGTTTGTGTGTGTTTGTGTGTGTGTGTAGTGCTTGCTGAGGAGCTGGGGAAAGGAGACCGGAGTTTCCGGGCTGGGCTTCAGAACATGCTGCTGGATGGAAGCCTACAGGAGGTCCTCAGCATTCTGTCCAAAGCTCTGTATGGAGAACCGCTGGTAAATGAATCTTCCTTTCTTTCCTTACCAGAGCATCACTTAAAATAGGAGTGTGTCAGTTGTGAATTTTTATGGCTAGTTCCATTATGTATTTTTGCAATAAATGTTTTTTGTTTTTTGTTTTTTTAATTAAAATGTTAAATGTATTTGTTTTTAAACACCTGAAGCTCACACTGTGTATAAACATAAATAAAATTATATGCACTTTTGTAAAAGAAAGTTATGTTAAAGTTTTAATACTAAAGAACGGGTGCTTGTTTGAATAATAAACTGCTACTTTGATAGTACCACAAAGAGTTATGCATAATTACGCTACAACATTTAATTGTAGGTGTAGCAGGAGCATTCAAATACATTATTAAATCCCATTATTTACATTATCGTGTTGCAACACAGATTGGCCAAATTCACAAAATGATAAAATAACTGTTTGATTTTATTGATAAGCAAATAAGTGTGGATACAAATAATATGATGAATATCTAATAGAACATCTCTTAATTCAGAACTGTTGATCAAACCTCAAGGAAGATAACTTTACACAAATAATCTGAAATCGAGAATTACAGTATGTGTATTCACTTAATATTTTTGTACTTTATGTCAAGTTACATTTGATCAAATCTTGAAATCTATGTGTCACTTAAAATAGGCGTGTCACATGATTTTAATGACTGATTTCATTTTCTTTACTCAAGTTTATTTTTATGGACAGCAATTATGTTTTTTTATTATTAGAAATACCCAAAGTCACACTGTGTAAGTGCAATTATTTGCAGAAATCACATCTAAAGTTTTAATACTCAGCTCACTATTTGAACTAGATTTAAATATCAGTTGTGTGTACAGTACTACTAACATAAATACCGCAAATAGTGTTTTTATGTAGGTACTGGGTGTATTAACCATTTCCAGACCTCTCCTCATGGAAACCCAGTATTACTTGCAGCTGAAACCAAGTACCTGGTTTGGCTCAATCAGTACTTCATTCGATTAAATCAGGTGTGCTGCTCATGGAAAGTCCATGCCGTGACTGTAGAGATTGAGGAGAATTCTGGAACCGAACATATGTTCTGTTAACCAGCGCAAAAATGTCAACAGCTTTTACAAAAAGCCAAAATCTTGATGCTTTTTCTGCTTTCTTGGTTTTATTCCAAGGTTAACATGCTTTTGCTGACACTTATTACTGATATAAATAATATTTTTCACAGTACTCTTGTAAATAAAAATAAACGATTTATGACCTTTTGAACAGTTTGAATTAATGTCAATTCTGATCACTTGAAACTGTTTAGTAGAGTAACCGAACATGAAGGCTGAAAACATGAAAGTTGTGATGCTTAACAAATCTTTAACAAATCTATAACAAATCTCTGTTTATTTAAGAATGGAATCGTGGCTAAGGATATGACCAGGCTGAAAATACTCCTCTCTGAAATTGAGGTAAGTCAGTGTTATTTTCATATTGGTCATATCTACATCCTGTTCTAGAGACCGGGCTTTACCAAACGAGGCATGTCTAAACAAGTCTCAGACTCGGGGCCTTACTGTTTCACACTCATTTTACTACGGCCTCACAATATTATAATTCAGTCTTATCTTAGTTCTGGGGTGTTTCTGGGACCTTTTTCTAAAAAGTATGAGTTTGAGTCATGAAGCTTGTTTGAATGGCAGGCCGTAAACAGTAAGATGGTGACGGAGATGCCGGAGGAGATTGAGGAGGGTGAGTTTCCCCTACCGACTGTTTCAGTTTCACAACAAAAATCAAAAGTCCGTTTTCAACTCTTGTCTCATGACTGCTTGGGCTTTTGCGCTGATGTGCTTTTCTCTCTTCTCTTTCTTTTCCTCTTCCTCTTTGTCTCTTGATCTGTGTTTGCCCGGCACTCTGGGCAGATGTTCTCGAGGGATGGCAGTTCAGGCCTCCACCTCGAGGAGTCACTAGCAGTGAGGAGTACACATTGTGCAAAAGGTACGCCCAGCCCATGCACTGCTATTCCTGTATTTGCATATTCATACGAGAGCAGACCCTTCTTTTATTTAACAAAATCATAGTTATTGAGATGGAGTTCCTTTGGTAGAGTTTTGAAAGGTCTGACATGTGAGAATGTATCAGTATCTTAGGTAAAAGGTTTCTTGGAATTAGATGTTTATTGAACCAGTTCTTATCTTTTTTGCTAAACCTGAACAATGGCTTTGATCTGTGGAGGGTTTCTTCTGTGCAGGATTGTAGCATAACATTTTTACTCTTTACATTGTTTGAGAGCAGACTTTACTTTGTATGACCACAGGTACAATTCTGGTGCACACTGGAAATGTGTCAATGCCCTAACTAGCATTCATTCTACAGCCTGTGATCTAGATAGTGGTACCTTAGCGAGAATGTTGCATTATAAACAGTGGAAGTGTAACCTTCCTCATTCAAATGCTAACGCTACAACAGTCAGAGCGAAGATTTGTTGTTCTGATTGTTGGTCACTAGCTAGCTAAGATAATATTGTAATAGAATTTTCATATTCAGCACATTCAGATATAAAAAGGTGAGTGGGACTAACATAGGGAATATAATTAAAAAGGAAAGATAAAAAGTAGTTAACTCACTCTGGGATTGCTAGTTTTTGTGGTCTAGCCTGTGTTTTATCAATTTTATAATGTTGGTATTGAGTTTTGGTGTTACCTTGTCCTTCTGTGTAGGTTTCTAGAGCAGGGTCTGTGTCGGTACGGGGCTCAGTGCACATCAGCCCATTCTCAGGAGGAGCTTACTGAGTGGCAGCGGCGTTATGCCTCCAGACTTATTCGCCTGAAGCAGCAGCAGGAAGGGAAGCACTATACTGAGAACTACATGGAAGCGCTCATTGAGAAGTGGATCAACTCCCTTAGTCCAGAGAAAGTGGTATGCTCTTTAATAAAGATCAGTTACTGCTCACAAAAATGTGTCCTCACGGTCATTCAGTGGTACAGTAGGCATGTAGTCTCGTATCGGGATGAATGTTGCTCATGTTGATTTTGAAAACAGTGTATCATGTTGATTTTAAAAAAAGTGTATCTGTGATGACAGCCATTGTTGCTGATATCACATTAAACTTAAATCTACTACTACTGTGTCGCATTGAGGGTGCTAATGTCCTCATATTAACCACCCCCTCTATATTTTTGTAGCTCAATGACTGTGTGGATGGAGTTACAGTGGAACATAACTCAGATCTATCAGTCACCGTCAACACCAAGAAATCATCCCATTCGTGGACATTCTCCCTTTACTGCAAGGTAGGAGCCTTAGCGTTTTCCACCATGGCACTGAATGGAGTGCCTGGATCATTAGTATTTGATCATATTTCACCCACAAGAAGTTCTGATGACCAGTAGAATCACCACAGTACATTTGGATAGAAAAAGCTTTTCCAAGCTTGTCATGCGTATCAAGAGATTGTGGACGTTCCTGACAAAGTAGGGAGTCCAAGGTAGTATAATTGGTCCCAATAAACTGGATATGTTGCAGTTTAGTCTGTGAAATACTTAAATAGAAAATGTTATGAGTGTTAAAAAGCATTTCCAAATGGGTCATTGTACTTATCGAACCTTCCAAAATATATAATACATGTTTATACTTTAGGCATGTTGCCGTCTCTTCTAGAATTCATTCCCAACTTGTTTCCTGATTAACCCTAAAATAAAGACAAGCGGATGCTTCAGACAGAACTGGTTTAAAGAAACTAAACTAAAACTGACTAAAGGAATGTTTTTGCCACATTCCAGCCATTCTGAGTGTGGCCTTGCTTTTACTTTCAGTTAATTAGTGGTGCAGACTGGAAAAACATTTTTATTTGTTAACCAAAAGCAAGTATATTGAGAACACCTTGCGAGGGGACTGATGGACATAGAAACTGTATTATGGCAACTCTTTTGAGCGGCATGGAGTTAAGGGCATTATTCAAGGGGGTAGTATGCAGAGGAAGAGCAGGAACATCTGACCTGGCAGATCTCCTGTGTTAATAGAGAATTCTAATTCAAGTGTCCTCAGTTTACTCCATATTTCCTTGTCTGGTGGGTAGAACGCTTGTTTAACTATTTGATGCAACCCAGAAATATCACATCCAATACCTATGCCAATAACTGGTTAGTGGTTCATTTTAAATAGCCAACATGTAGATAATTCAGGGATTAGTTATTGTAAACTTAGAAATAAGCAGACATCTCTATCCAGGGACATGTCAGCCTTCTACACATGGAGCAATGGATTTATCCTCTAAGCTATTTATCTCTTTATGTGAGCTGAAGAAAAGCATGCCTGCTAAAAACAGAATGCAAAAATTCAGTTGTGATTGTAATTTCTATATCTGACTGATGAAGGTAGTTACATTTTATCATTCCATACCCCTACTCTGTGTATGCTTGAGTGTCAGGAAAATATAAGTAAATACACGGGATCCTCGGGTTACAACAGTCAACATTTGACGTTTTGAGTTTATGCCGCTCATTCATTTATGGCATTTATCAGACGCTGTTATCCAAGTATCGCAGTATCATTCCCACTCCCATACTGCTTACACTGTTCGCCTCGTACTTACGGACTACATGGACGAACGAGTTTGGTTGCTCGCAGTGGAAGAATTTTCAGAACGCCGAATATGAGTGAGGGAGTTTTCCTTTTTCTGTGACTTAGCTGTGTTTTTATGATTTTACGACTGTGTTAGGATCGGTGACTTTGACTAGCATCAAAATTCAGGTTAAATCACTGTTGAAGGAATGGATCTGTGTCGTGACTTGGGGACCCCTGTACCTTCAATGAAAAGTGAAGTGAATAGAAAATTGGCTGGTTGTCTTGTCCTTGGTATGGAGGCCACAGAGTTGACTCATTATCTACATGCTGATCCCACCACATGACTAATCTTTTCCTCTGCTTGGCGTTCATAGCCCGCCCGAACCCTGCACCGGATTGCCCTGCTCTATGATGCCAACCGGCCACACTTCTCCGTCACAGCCGTGTCTGCAGGGGATGCCTCTGCTCAGGTGCCCCAGCAGGTATGTGAGGGCGGTTGTCAGGAGTGGAGTGGAGCAGGCCTCGTGCAGAACGGCATGGATCACTGCCTCTACACCGTGGAGGTGGCCTTCAGCACTGAGATCTTTGGAACCTTCCGGCAGACTGTAGTTTTTGACTTCGGCTCTGAACCCGTGCTGATGCAGAGAGTGATGGTAGATGCAGCGTCAATCGAAGGTATAAAGTGTCCCTGCAAATTTTTTTGGTTTTTTTTAGATGGTATCCTACTTTACAGTTTATACTGATCTAGAAAGTATATATTACCCATATATCCATGTTTTATTAACTGATGTCATCTTACATATACAAATGAGACCTCAATTTTTTTTTCCTGGTCATTGCTTTTGTAATTTATGGGAGTGTGTCTGTGTAAAATGTGCGTGTCAATATTGTTTTAAGCACTACTGACCACATTTGATTGAATTAGCAGTTAAAATAGTGATGTTAAGAGCATAGTGTGTGCATGTGTGACTTTCATCCCACCAGTATACTGAATCAGGAGTGAAGCTGCTGGAATACAGCACATAGGAATGCTGCAATACAAACAGTACTGCACTCAACACATATGGAGGCATTTCTTATTTTTTACACAGCTCACACTGCAGTAGTTCGGAAAAAATAGCAACCTGTGCGTTTTACTCACACACACACTGCCACAAATTGTACAAACAGTGAGCAGGAAAAAAGGACAAGTGGTCTCTTATTTATTTCCATGGCTGTATATTGTCAAGTTGATATCCGATGAGTTGTGTGTCTGTCAGATTAGTAGACTGATTGCCTAGTCCTTTGAAAGTGAAAACATGAGAATATAGTTATTTTATTGCTTTTTTTCTGAGGTTTTGAGAGATTCTTTAAACATCAAGGAAGTGAACTGTGTTTGATTTCTTTTGATGCTCTTGCCACCCTGTAGACCTGGAGCACTTGATGCAGGCCCGCCAGCAGCTCCTAATGACAGCAAAACGCTGGGACTCGTCCTGTAAGACCATTGTAGAGTTTGTCCCTAGCGAGAACATGGACCTGGAGCGTAGCCTGCTGAGCCGCTATCAGATTCCACTGTCTGCTGACCAACTCTTTACCCAGTCTGTACTGGACAAGTCCCTGACCCGTGACAACTACCAGTCTCGTCTCCACGACCTGCTCTACATTGAAGAGATCGCTCAGTACAAGGAAGTCAGCAAGTGAGTGTTTTAAATATAAGCCAAGGTTTTCCACTTATCTCTCAAGTTGATCTGTTTACCAGTCAAGAGTTTGTTGTCCAAATTTTGCTTCTTTAGTTTATTACTAAACATAACTATTCAGTTATGTTCCTTAAATACATCCTCAATACTCTCAGACTACATCAGCTCTTCTTTATGGGGACACAGACTCGTCAGTGTGGTTTAAGGGACAGCATGACTTGCTTTGTAAACAAAGCAGACATTTCGCCAGACCAGGCAAAACAGAGTTTTGCCATCTCTGCTTCATTCCAAGAAGATATTGTTGACTGGGGATGGTTGGTGTGGGGGCTGTTGATAGGAGGTAGGATACTTGCCTCTAGACCAGGAGTGTCGTGGGTTCAAATCCTACCTTCAGCAAAACACCACTGGGTTCCTAAACAAGACCCTTAACCCTAAGCTGCTCCAGGGAGACTGTCCCCTGTAGTTTTGAAATGGAAGTAGCTTTGGATGATTGTGTCTGCTAAATGGCATGAATGTAAATAATACCCTAAATAGGACCCTAAATGTCTCTCCTGTTTGAAAATGTGATACTGTTATTTTCTCATAGAAAATCCAGCAGCTATCCACAGTGCTCTGATCCATTGGTGTTATGGATTGATTTTTATGAACCAGTTTTAATGGCAACTACCGTTCTAAATATAAAAGGATATGGTCCAAGATCAGTCGTGTCTAGCCCCAATGCTGTCTGAAATGGTGAAGTGAAGTTTTATTGCTTGTAGTGTTCTAAACTACACTGACAAGTCTTCAGCACCTTAATGAAGACTTGGATGAGGTTTGAGTGAGTTGTGAGATGTTTTGCCAATGTAGTTATGGAAATGATTTGGGGGGATTATTGACTTCCACATTAGCCTCTCAGCTTCATTATAAACTAAATAAGGAAAATGGGGTGAGAGGGGAAAACTGTCCAAGTTTGATTTGTTTTAGAAGAGACAATTTTTCTGTTCTGCACAATAACTGATAATTACATAATTTGAATGTTTTGAAAAATGGTGCTTGGGAAAGCAGTTATTGAGAAATGCTGTGCTTTTTTTTTTTTTTTACTTATTTTCTCTCAGTCCTAACCACTAGAGGTCACAATTGATCCTTGTGACATGTAAGAGCCACTGATGCCTTAGTGATTTTCCAGTTGCCAAGGGCAGGTGTAGGGATAGCAGTTGAAGTTATGTAATTAGAAGGAAAAACATGGGATCTTTGCCACATTTAATGATTTGATATTGGATACAAAGTTGAATGTGGACATGAGCCGTTAAACAGCAGTAATGTAGGAGTGTGGCGTAGGAGATTCGCTGTAGCTCTCCAAAAATATACTGCTTTAGATGTCCGTCAGTAAGAGCTGAAATGTGTGGTATCTTTTTTGAGAGTGGAATTCTACAGGCTTTGCTAAGCCATAACTGTAGCACAGATCAGGTTTGGCATTTAGAACATGCCAGGCTGCTTGGAGCAGAAGTATTTTGACGTTCAGTGAAAGCAATGCCACAACGAATAAAGAAAACAGGAGCTACCGTCACAAAAACAAAGCCTTTCAGCCTTACACCCCTCCCCCAATCTTGACTGGCTTATTTGCAAAGGAGATGCTTAACCATATGATGGACGGCAATATCTCTGTACTGTGGTATTGAAAACCTTTGTTGTCTTCAGGTTCAACATCAAAGTAAACCTGCAGCTAGTCTCCAGCTTCATGTTGACGGGCATCTCCGGGGGTGCCAAGTACGCCCAAAACGGGCAACTCTTTGCACGCTTCAAACTCACAGAGACTCTATCAGAAGACACCCTGGCCGGCAGGTTGGTAATGACGAAGGTGAACTCTGTGCTCCTGCTGCCCGTGAGCCGAGAGCGGATGGGACAATGCCATCCCGCCAGCACCAAGGAGCGAGTCTATGAGGCACTAATAGAGGAAAAGACCAAGGACTATATCTTCCTGCGCATCTGCAAGGAGTGCTGTGAGGAGCTCAGCCTGGCGCCTGACAGGGAACTACAGGTAGGGCTCCAATTAGGATGCCAGTCAAACGTCATCCTGTCACTCAGATTTGTGAGCAAGCTAATCAGCCAGTGGTGACTGATTGCATGTCCACAGCTTCCACATCAAATTATTACACCTTACAGTAAGACTACCCTAAAAGAGTTTATAATTGTTGTTAATTAGGTTGTAGACAGTTTATACATCATTAAAAAGCAAGTAGGAATAAGTTGGAACAATTGTCATACATTTGTCATACCTTAATGCAGGTTCATCATTTTACCAGATCTCGAGTCTTGCTAGTTGCTTAGCTTACCTTGTCTCTTTCCCAGGCAGAATGGTAAACTTCATCAGATCTTTTAACATGCTGCTACCACTAAATGACCAGATTGTGCCAAATGGCAAGCCTGCATCAATGTTTTAACTGTTTAAAACTGATTTGTTAGTGGTTTATGAACTGTTTCCAACCTAATTATAAATCACAGTGAAGTGGTACTGAAATTATTTACTTTTCATGTAGTCTCACTCTGCAGTTTTTTTTTCTCATTGGTTGGTTAAAATATTTGGACAGGAACATATTCGCTTTGTTTATTAGATTTTCTTCTGTGAAGCCCACTTTTCATATTTGTGTGAAGTTATTTACCAAAATCTGGCATTTTATTGTAGACACAACCAGTTTCTAAACTTTCACTTCAAATTGAACGACCTGTTTTTGTTCCTGTTTTAACTTTGAGTTATAAAATATCTGCTGTTTTAATTTGGCTGCCCTGTATAGTGCCTCCATTCTGAAACATTTAGAACTCGCGTGAATATGCATGACCAAATTACTATTGGCTGAGTAAGTGAGCAAAAACAGTGAATTTAAACAGGTGCTGTTTCTGCAGCTGATATTCCGTATACATACTAAGGGCTGATTTGTATTGTTTGAAACATTTGATGTTTATATGGTATATTAATAAAAGGCATTCTAGATAGATGTATATAGATGCTAATTTCTTCAGATTTACCAAAATACTCTAAACAACTAAAAAATATAAAACCCGTTTGAAGAGCGTAAGTTTCAGACGATTTGGGCTGCGGTCTAAACATTGATTCATGCTTAGGGCAGGTTATGTTCATGACGACGAAACCGTTTTTTGTTTTTGTTGTTTTTTGAGAAGCTCTCCCACATACCCAAAAGCAGGCAGCACCACTTGAAGCACTAATTGAATTGTGATGGCTGATTCCCAGGGCCCTTTTGTCTCCCAAGCCATAGCAGCAGGCTGGCCTCCAAAGAACAGGCTTTGGCCTAAATTACCCGTGCTCTCTTTCATAAAAGGAGAGGAGACGTCATATTTATTACAGTAGCTTCCAGACGCGCATATCCACTACTGTACTTAAGCAGCATTAAGGCTAGAGAAATGAACCTCTTTGTCATGTGGAATCCCAGTGGAATCCTTCATGGCTGTCTGGCATAATTTGAAAAGGCTCATTAGTGGATTCTAATGCATGCAATTTTGCGCATGAGCCTCTGGTTTCAGTTTCATAGGTTCGCTAATGTAAGTAAGCACATTCCGTGAGTGCTTATTGAAATTAGCCTGCATTCAGGGATGATAGCTTGAATTGTTTAGAGGAAAAAGATGTTAAAGAGCTAAAAGGCACTGCAGGTTAAGTTGATTTGTAGCAGATGTAGATATGTGTTGTAGGGTGTGTGCATCAGATTCCTGTTTGCTCTGCTAGGTGGAGCTGCAGTTCCAACTCAACAGGCTGCCTCTGTGTGAGATGCACTACGCTTTGGACCGCCTGCGAGACAATGGTATCCTCTTTCCCGACATCAGTCTCACGCCCACGATCCCCTGGAGCCCTAACAGGTAGGGTGCAAAACTGTCTTAACTGCAAACATAACATACTTTTTAAACAAAAGTCTTTAACTAGTTAAGTCAGTCATTTTTTTTCCCTTTTTGATCAAGTGAGATTCAGTTATTATAAAAAAATATAAGACACTTTTAAAACTAGTCTTTCAAAAGGAAAGATCATTGGGCTTGGCATGGGTGGCCAGTACATGCTTTAGGTCGGGAAAACCAAGCATAAACCAAAATTTACAGCACCCAGTACAAGGTTTCACCTGTGTGAGAGCTGCAAATGTACCACCACTGCTGTATGCTGAGAAGTCCTGTCAAATTAAGCTTATGCCAAACACGTATGCCACTAATAAGACTAAACATTGTATGTGTGTAAGCATATCAAATTAAGACAGACCTCTGTTTACTTTCTTCAGGAAGTTTCATTTAGTAAGTTTTTAGTGTGGTTTATGTGAAACTAAATTTGACAGGTTCTGTATATATTTGCTTGCATTTTAAATGGTCTTGTTGAGGGCTGTGGAGGCTTTTGTGCTCCATTGTATGGACCAAGCGTTGCAAAGGTTGTGAACCATGACTTCAGCTAGTAAGTAACAGAGGCTTATAACCAGCTTAGTGCTCTGAAACCTATCAGGCTAATCTACTATACACACTTGCCTCAAATCATTTTTTAAATAAGCTGCTACTACTGTTTCTAGCATTGCAGTGTTCGTGTTCTTTTTTTAAGTAGTATAGTAAATGTCAAAAAACCACGTTTGCTATATATGTTGCACTTTTAAGGCAAGTGTGTAAAACGTTTCACCTGCACTTTATGCTTAAATGCACACACTGACATGTTGGCTGTAAGCTTCCATTATTTGTCTATGCTGGCTTCAGAGCAAAATATGCGTAGTTTGGGCAGTAAACATTCAGGATCATTCAAAACTTCAATTTAAATGTGATTTTACATACCTGTATATGAATGGATTTTAGTAAAAGCTCATCTGTTTCTGTTCTGCTAGCATTATAAAATGGCCCTGACCAGAGTAGTCCACCTCACTTTATAAGACACAAATTTGTGGTAGTCTGTGTTCTCACAGAGTTTGAACCCCTTCTCTTCCTTGCTGTAGACAATGGGACGAACAGCTTGACCCTCGTTTAAATGCCAAGCAGAAGGAAGCCATTTTGGCCATCACCACACCCCTCTCCATCAACCTCCCTCCTGTTCTCATCATCGGACCATACGGCACAGGCAAAACCTTCACTTTGGCCCAGGCTGTCAAGCACATCCTCAAGCAGCCTGACACACGGTGAGTACCTGGAGCATTCTGTGATACAAGACTATAAGAAATATTTTGTTCTTAGACAAACACCTTGCAGCTGTCGTAGTTGTACAGATGTGAACTGTTAATTGTTCGTAGTGTTATGTAAGTATGCTTTATGAATTGTTTTCTCAGAGTCCTCATCTGCACCCATTCGAACAGTGCTGCGGATCTGTACATAAAGGACTACCTTCATCCATACGTGGAAGCAGGCAATCCACACGCAAGACCTCTCAGGTACCAACAAAAACCCAAAACAAATCTGAATATCATGCCAAGTTTGATAAAATAAACGGTTTGCTGAGGTGTTTATCACCTTATTTTTATTTTATTTGTAGCTGTGGTAGCTACAGACCCGTCTTTGGCACCTTGTTAGGTTTTTTTAACCCCTGTACTAAGTGCTGCATTTTGTTATGATGTTTGTTTTTAGCAATAGAAAAAATATTTGACCTACAACTGGAATTAAAAGCAATCAGATAGTTACGAAGTTAGGAACTGACAGCTGCATCCTGCTAGCATTTAGCTTGTTAATTTCCCCACAGAAGTGCATGGTTTCATTTAAATGTCAGTGTTTTCTGATATAATTTAATATAGTGTAGTAAATATTACTGAATATTGTTTGCAGCCCTACAGTTAGGTCTTATGTCCTGGATAACTTCAGTGAAGTGCAAAAAATAGTATTAGAGTGATATATAATGATTAAACATTAGTGACACAAACTGAAAAGCAATATTCGTTTGTCAACATTAGAGTCGGCAAGCTAATTATGATGATATTTAGCTAATACTGAGGAGCACGGTTTACTATATTGTTCATGAGCTTCTGTTAATTGTAGTCGCTGAGTCTTTTTTCTTGGTGTGTGTTTATAGGGTTTACTTCAGGAACCGCTGGGTGAAGACGGTGCACCCAGTGGTGCAGCAGTATTGCCTGATCTCTGGAGCGTACTTCACCTTCCAGATGCCCACTCGGCAGGACATAGAGTGCCACCGGGTGGTGGTGGTTACACTCAGCACCTCCCAGTATCTCTGTCAGCTTGATCTGGAGCCTGGTGAATATATATTCATGGACACGCACACGCACGCGCGCACACACTCATACAGAGCAAGCACCCATGTTACTGCCTACTGACAGTGAGTATCTATACTGAGTGTGACGTAGTGAGGGAGATTACTTTTTTTGTTTGAAATTTTTGCTCTGTAGCTGAAGCCTGCTCAAAGCTGAACGCATATATGCTTGTTCCCTCTTTGAATGTTGCGCTATCATTCTTCTGCTCTCGCCTCTCCTCTCTCTCCCCTTTGAGCTTACTGGAGCTCTTTTTCATGCACACAGCCAAAAGGCATGCGGTAAAACTCCTACCCTTCACCCAGCCACAACGCTGGTTAGAAAAAAAGATTTTTCTCCCTGAAAGAAGTGATGGGGTCTGTAACAGTTTATTAAGAGAGGCTAATTCCTGCCTTGTATGTGTCTGCTCGTAGGATCATCTGTTGCTAAGAGACCCAGCTTGCCTGTCTAACACGCTCTGCATCATTATCTTCTACTGTTGGTTCTTCTCCTTTCCTTAAATGAAAAAAAATATATTATAAACTGTTCAGTAAGAGTCAGTGCTACTGGAGCAACATGACTGAAACCAGCTCTTGGAGTTGCTGTATTAACCAGAGGTGGCAAGAGCACAGTGGCATGACACCTACTCAGTGTAGGATTTTCTTTTCTATGGCTGTGATGCTGTGGAACCACAGGAGACGGCATGGTGTAGGCGGCAGAGTGGACACAGGGTGGCACGGCTGTGTATAAACTTTGCAAGACATTCGTTCTTTTTACATACATGACACTGATTTTGCATGCTGTAGCTTTATCATGACTATTGAAACAGTTTCATTATTTCATTTGTTGAATGTTATTTCGTTCCATTATTGCTGTGAAAAAATGTTTTTTTGGTTGGTTTTCAGTCTCACTGAGATGCCATCATTACTGGCTTTGAAATGTTATGATGTGTTCAGGAGACAGTAACCTAGCTTTATAGATGGTGAAAACAGCAGGCCAACACAGCAAAGCAAATATTTCCCAAGCATTTGTTTATACAGCTAGTTTTAATGTTCGCCAGCTAGTTGACTGGTTACAAATGAGGCTGCGTAGGTGTAGAACTTGTTTGATGTGGAAGACTGTTGGGCCTTTGGCTGTTTAATGAAACTCCGGATGTTCAGATGGTTGCATCTATTGTTCCTGTGTGTCAGGAGTCTTCACTTATGCAAGTAAATTTTTTATTTCGTGCCATATCCAGGGGGCTGGGTGAGTTTCACCATTTAAAGCTATCAAGTTGTGAGCCACAAAATTCAGCACTGTGTCCAGTTTATAACTGCCAGTGCGAATACATCCAGTACGTATAAGCACTTTAACAAATGGAGGTTGTGGTCTGTTTGGAATTAAAGCTAGCAAGCAAGGGTGTTTTTCTAGGCCAGTATTTTGCTCTCATTCCTGCCGAGCTACAAAACGATTTGAGCTTGAGTTTATTGCTCCCAACCCAATTCATCTTTAAAAATGTTGGCTAGCTGGACCTGGATGTGCTTATGTTCAGTAAAGCTGTAGAGTTGATAAATAATGCTAGTATATCTCTCCATAATGCCACATTACTGAGGCTTTAGAGGTCTTTCGTTGAATTAGTACCTCTGTGTATTTTTTTCTAGCTGCTTAAGCATTATCAGTGTTTGCTGCCATAGTGATAGTTATATGAACGTAATGAAATATTTCAAGTATTTTCAAAGAAATGTCAAAGAAGACCAAGACAGGGTCCCTGCGGATCCATGAAAAGTATTAAAAAGTCTCTTAAGAATGTTTTTTTGTTTTTTAAGGCTTTGAAAATTATTGTGGAATTTTAAAATGGGAGGCATTAAATTAATTCTAGGGTGAAATGAAGCACCAATATCTGTTCCTGTTGCGCACGCCACTGCAGTGTGTACCCCAAAGGCCTAAATACATGCCATAGAAAGAGAAGAAATAGTGTTGTGTGTACCTGGTGTGTAGCAGGGAGACTAGTCGCCCTTAAAGTCGTGAGTGTAGAACGGGTAAATGCAAATTCAATGAGAGATGGTTGGAGGATAAGAAGTACCTTTATGTTAGAGCTGTTGCTCCAATAAATACAGTTTGTGCCTTGTTGAAATCAACTAAATTCTAGGCTATTGTTTTGTTTTTTTGCCACCATGATGGTCTTAATTTTTCTTCTTAAAGGTCTTGAAAAGGTTGTAAGTCATTGAATTTGCGTATCAAAAATTTACAGACACCCTGCAAAACTGCTTTCCATGACTTTTCAGACAGAATATGTGGATATGCTTTTGCTTTTTTTTTTTTTTGGTCAAAGTAGCCTCCAGTTTTGAAAAGAATACTTCAACACTTACGTGATCGATTAATAGTGAATGCATAATAAACACAGCGAAGTAATTTTCCTTGAAAACAGGCACATTTAAATACACACAAGGTATAAGCAGTTCAGTGTAGGATTTTTTCACAATTATTAGAGCAGTGGAAAACATTCTAGCTTATGTATGTACGACTCATAGTATGTTTTTATTGTATTAAATCTAAAGATATTTTACTTTGCAGTGCATATTGTCTTATCCTTTCTTTACTCTTTTATTTTAGAATGACTGTTGTGTTTATTTATTTGAGACTGTAGTTTCTTTTTAGTTCTTAGTCACCATTGCATCCACCAGTCCTACATGTTTTGTCCAGATATGTAGTATCATCTGATGAAATTATATATATCTACACTAGTGTGTATTTGTGCATGTGCATAAGCCAGAGTTCTGGATTATTAATAACTACTCTTGTGAAGCTCCCTGTAATGAATATTTAATGCTGTGTGTGTATGTGTCCGTCTATCTATCTAAAGGGCTCTTCACACACATCCTGTTGGATGAGGCGGCCCAGGCCATGGAGTGTGAGACCATCATGCCGCTGGCGCTGGCCTCTAAGGGTACGCGCATCGTCCTGGCTGGAGATCACATGCAGGTACATACGTGGAAACATCACTGCCAGGGAACACATTCATCCCAGAGTGGCCACTCCCCGTTTGTGTTTGACTAGTAAAGCAGGGTTTTAGTGACAGAAATGCATCATGACATTACAAGCACTGTAGCCTCATCTGTCTGCATCTATCATCCTACTCATGATCAGTGTTTTTGTTTTTTGCATGATGCCTGCAAGTTACTGACTAAATGCTGATCACAGTGCTAGCTTCATGACTTTGAAGAAACATGGTGTGCTGTATGGTGTGTGAAAATTTGAAAATTACATATTTTGTTGACTGTGTTAGTAAAAAAAAAAAACCCCAAAGTACCAAACTTAAACATGGCATTTTATTTCTTTTAATTAAATTACAACTGATTTGATTAATATTCTTAAACAGAACAGAAAATGTGCCTTTATTTGTGGTACACTATATAGCAAGACCTCCTTTTCCTGAAATCAGTTTTTATTAGACAGCTTACACAAGCATGAAGTATATTACATCCACCAACATGCTTAACCTTTGGCAAGATTTTCTTTTTTTTCTTCTTCTCTAAACGTTTGGGGAATGTAAGCTCAGTTTGCCTCATCAGACCACAGCACAGTACCCTAGATTGCCTGCTTTGTCTGAGTGTTGTATTTCAGTACTTCAGACTTTTAGTTGTGTGAGGAGGTCACAGTTAAGGTTAGCTTCTCATGACTCGTCCATGAAGAAGACGTTTGTGCAGAAAGACAGCAAAATGAGCCAGTGCGACTCTATACTCATCACAGCCAAATATTTCTCTGTGTCCTTGCCGGTGATGCGGGGATTGTACTTTGTGTACTATAATCCATGTTGGTTCTTTTCTTGATCTTTTAGATGTTGCCTTGCCTTTAAAGTTCATTTTGGCATTTAGGAGTCTTTTAGGGTGCTTTAGTCCATTTGAATCATAGTGCTTTTGATCTCTTGGTTCAGTTGGTTTAGGCAAGTGTAAACACAGAACTCACACTTTAGTGCAGATCAAAACAACGGCAGAGACCGTGACATCAGTCCAGACCCAAATGGTCTCTGGAGGCAATTCAGTTGTAGTTTGAACGCAATACGGCCTTGTGTTCCTCCTGCCAGGCGTACTCTGCAAGTTTGAGCTAAACAAATGGAGAGGAACCATCAATATTTCATCTTTGCCCAACACTGTTTAACATGTTTACTGCATGTTTTTGTCTACATTTGCATTGTAGAGCCATTTGTCTGTGGTGTCGGATCCTCAGTCAGACACTAATATGAGCCTGTGGCTGTTGAGCACAGTGCCCTTTTTGTAGAGTGACAGAATTTGTTCCACTTAAATTGTCTGCACTGGATTTTGATTAGGGCCTAATGAGTCAAATAAGTTTAGATTCCTTGCAAAAATAATAACACTGGTGGATCCGACTAAAACTGTGCCCAAACATTTGTATGAGCCATGTTTTACCTTGTCAGCAGTAACAATGTATAAACAATTGATATTTGTGGAAAACGGTGCCACAAACAGCTCTGGGGGGGAAAAAAAATAAGAGATCTCAGCGAAAATGTTTAGTTTCTCATTTTTTTAAAATCTTTTATAAAGTATTGAATTGGACAGCTTTGCATTAGTTTTTTTTAGAACTGCTGGCAATATTTCTCCTAATTTTCAAATAGTTAATTAAAGCATAATTTAAAAGAAAATGACAATACGTTAATTTAAGAGAAATGATGCAGAGTTTACTGAACTTGAATAATTCAAAGGGAATAAATCTCTTGTTCACTCTTAAACAAAATGTCAATGATTGCCTGATGTTGTTCTAGTAGTGTTTTGCCATTCAACTGGTCACATTGCATCTGGAGAGTGTTGATTTTTATACTTATCCTCATTAAATATGATTTGATTCAGGTGATCTCCAATGTACCGTTTAAATCAGAATGAGGTGCTTGTGTAGGAATTTCACTTACTCATAGAGATTTAAAAAATATATTGCAATGGCCTCTTTATTTTATTCTGGGACTGTATCTAACAAAATATAAATTTTACCAATTGATGGAATTAGTTTGAAATTCCGTGTGTAAATATTTTTCAAGTGTACTTTGAAAGATTATGACCAACTGTTGATTTACTGGCTAAGATTTCAAAATTGAAGGAAACATGTAAGGAATAGAATATTTGCCCCTTTATCTTTTAAAGAATATGGTGAAGAATTTTTGATTAAACTATTAGCTTGCCAGCTTCAGGCTGGCATAAATATCAGATTGGATATTCTGTTCACCTTTAGCTTCCTTAATAGCAGACAGCGAAGACGAGGGAGTATCCGTCCCAGCAGTCAGGCACAGGACAGCAAACAGGCTGCTAATGAACTGCCCTTTAGGTGAAACCCTCATATCCTCCCTCACTTCCCCCAGTCTTAATTATTCAGCTCTCACCTCTCGTATGCCTGTGCCTCAGTCTAAGAACTTGTTACTCAGACAGGCTACATGGGGACATAGTGCGGTGCATGAGTCCAGCACCGTATAAAAGACAGTTGGTTGTATTGGGTAGCCTTAAGATTCTAGCTGAGAACTGTAGTGGGACCTTGTGAATGTTTGCTGTCAAATTGAATATGTTAATGTTTTTAAATAGGTGCACAACTGCTAGATTTGTCTCTGCACATTGTACCTGCTGAGAGATTGTGCCATTACGAGAGAGTGATATTGGATATTTACCAAGACCCTGTGTCTTGCAGGGCTGTGTTAAAAAATATCTTATTCAATGTACCTGTTTTGATGAATTGCTGTGGTTAGTTGACAATTTTTATGGAATACATAATGCATACTTTAAATGCTTCTAATGTCTCTAACAGTAAGACTCCCATTAGATATGGTCCCTCACATTGTTTCAGTTTTATATTGAAAATATTATTCATTAAATTGAGGTGTTTTGTAATCACAAAGACTATATGTAGTTTGTTCTGTTTTCCATTGTTGCTCGTAGTTAGGGTAGATCGCTTGATTACCTGATTTATT
Organism: Brachypetersius gabonensis; assembly: GCA_037577145.1. Lineage (NCBI taxonomy): Eukaryota > Metazoa > Chordata > Actinopteri > Characiformes > Alestidae > Brachypetersius > Brachypetersius gabonensis. Next base: position 8,828,362 of record JBBJLR010000029.1, read on the forward strand.
ACTACTAACAGGCCTTGTTTCTTGCTGTTGAAATGAAGGTTTAGTGAAAAACGATTTTTTTTTGACTGTGTAATATCCCTCGTTCTCTCTAGCTGAGCCCATTTGTGTACAGCGAGTTTGCCCGGGAGAGGAACCTGCATGTGTCTCTGCTTGACCGGCTGTACGAGCACTATCCCTCTGAGTACCCCTGCAGGATCCTGCTGTGTGAAAACTACCGCTCCCATGAGGCAATCATCAAGTAGGTGTGAACTTTTTCACATCGCTCTTCCTGAGGAGACAGACATGCAAACAACCATGGGGATGTGCTGCTGTGAAGGGGACACATGTACACAAAAGCAGATCTGTCTGTCGTCCTCTCTCCCTGTCGTTCTCTCTCTCTCTGTCTCTCTTGTTCTCTCTGTCTCTCTCATTCTCTCTCTCGCTCTGTCTTTTGTTCTCTCTCCCTGTTGTTTTCTCTCTCTCTCCCTCTCTCTCTCCCTCTCTCTTTCTCTGTGTCTCGCTCTCTCCCTCTCCCTCTCTCTCTCCCTTTCTCGCTGTCTCTGTCTCTCGTTCTCTGTGTCTCTCTGTCGTTTTCTCTCTCTGTCAGTTTCTCTCTGTCTCTCTTACGCTCTGTCTCTCATGCTTTCTCACGCATGTTCACTTGCTCTCTTGCTTTCTCTTTTGTTTCTTCTCTCACACACCAACACACCCAGGTAACTTCAGCAGATTTTGTCATAAATCCCTTGACTGTCCTCTGGCTGGTATGTGCTGAGAGTGAGATGTGACAAATGAGAAGTGACAGAGGTGTAGTTCAAATTTTTTCTGAATTTATAGATGTATTGCCATCCTTCTTTGGCTGTATTCTGCTCTTAATGAAATCTCTGTTTATCTGCTCAATCCTTGTGGGTGTCTCAGCTTTTTGGAATCAACAAAGAGAAGCAAACTGTCCTTGATTGGTGTGCTTGGGTGCTGATATGTTAATTGTAACAGATACTTTGAGTGTCTTCTGTACTGAAATTTACATAACATCTGTTGGTGATGAATCAGTTAGCATAAAATCTGCATATACTGTGCGTCGGCTGATTTCCCCGGGTGTAATAGGGAAGTTAAACAAAACATAAGGTGCAAAATGAGTGTTTGACTCTGAGGGGTTTAAAGGTCCAGTCCTACACAAAGGTGTATCATTTAAAACTGAGTTTTAAAACTGGTTTCTGATTTTTTTACTACTGCTCAGCTTCCATTACAGAGTCTGTTAAAGTGTGATTTCCCCTTTGCTAGCTCATGTAGTGTGGTGTATTATCTCTGACGGACCTATAAAAGGGCAGTATTCAGTATTTAAGACTTTCAGTGTAATTAAATGTAATTAATTGTGATTCATAGTAGAGAAGGATGTGAGCTTGTTAAATGACCTTTATGAAGCAGCCGGTGCTGACTGTGTAGTTTTGCTTCCGGCGGTTGCAGTTATACGTCGGAGCTGTTTTATGAGGGCAAGCTGATGGCCAGTGGAAAGCAGCCGCCCCATAAGGACTTCTACCCTCTGACCTTCTTCACGGCCCGTGGGGAGGATGTTCAAGAGAAGAACAGCACGGCCTACTACAACAACGCTGAGGTAGCACCCCACAGCTTGATGCAGCCTAAGGGCTCCAGCCTTGCCCCCTCATGTATACTTACAAGTCTACAGTTGTTGTTGTTTTGCTGTACTATTTATATGTAAAGTATTACATTAAAAGTACATAATTATATAATTGCTTAGCTTATGATGAATTGCATTTATGAATTGCATATTAACACACAATTATGTTGATGAAACAAAGCCCACACCGTGTTTCAGTGAGCCATGAGCAAGAAATAAATATTGGAAATTTTTTTTGTTGTTGCCAGCACTGGACAATAGAACAATATTTTCCCCAGCTGTAGCCTTGATTTATTAAAACTTCAGCCTTTATGGAGCTAAATAATTTACATTTCAAATTTAAAAATACATCAGGTTCAGCCTCTGTAAGCAGATGTCTGTATTTTGTGTGTGTATGTGTCGGTTTGTGCACGTAGGTGTTTGAGATTGTGGAACGTGTGGAGGAAATGAGGAAGAAGTGGCCAGTGGCCTGGGGCAAGCTGGACGAGACCAGCATCGGTGTGGTGTCGCCCTACGCCGACCAGGTCTTCCGCATCCGTGCCGAACTTCGAAAGAAGCGAATGCCTGAGGTCAGCGTCGAGAGAGTGCTCAACGTTCAGGGTAAGTGTGGAAGCAAGCTCAGAGCTGAAGGATGACCTGACTGTACTGGAGATCTTATAATAGTTAAAAGATCCAGGGCTTATTATTCAGTAACTACATGACCTGTGAAAACTTGTTGAGCTGTTATTTTAACAGTGTGGATATAAATGTGGGTTTGGTTTAAAGCTTGGACCCATCAGCAGGTCCATGGCAATTTTACACCAAATTTAGTCAGTCAAGTCATGTCCGTCACAGGTGTGTTTCTTTAGTTTTGCGTGGAGCTGCATGATATGGCCTATAAATAATGGGTTATCTTGTAATGCGTATCTCAGCATTTTAAAATGGTCTCTAATGTGCAATTTAATCCTGTGAAGTAGCATATTTTTGTATGCATTCCTAACCTTTGTTTGTCATCTTCCTTGCGATGCCCAAACTGCTGCTAGATAGACTCTTCTTTTCTAAAACACGCATCTAACTTACATGGAAATATATTTTTTTAAATGTCTATTCTTTTGGTAAGCCTTCAAACAGAACCTCTGAGCTGCAGAGAAGCCTCCATAATATATTCTGCATCAGTGAATGACTTTCCATGTTTTGCGCTTTAGTCGCTAGTTGTTAGCAGCAGCAAAGACTTTGAGGATATTGATTTGCTTCCCGTAAGTAGATACAGCATGTTTGGCAGATTCAGCCTGATCTTTAAAAATTGTCCTGTGCTTTGTCTCGAAATAACACTTAACACTTAAAAACACTTATATATTCTTAATCAGCAGAACCTGAACCACTGCACTGTGGAATTGTGAGCATTACGTTATACTTTCATAGATTGAGTGCATTTTTGTACTGGATCTGTGAAGCTAATGTTGGCAACAGCCTATCATTTACATTTACGCCATTTTTGCAGACGCTCTGATCCAGAGCGACGTACATCGGTGCTCAAGTAGTCCACATATCTTCTTCATAGCTGTAAAGTTAAACTTGAATAAAGAACCATTTTCTGATGTGTATTGTGCAAATTTTATATTAGTTAGTTTAGCTGATTTAAAACAAAATAACAGGCAAGAAACTAAATATTTGATGCTAAGTGGCTAAACACAGTACAGCTGATTAAGATAAGTGGTCCAAGACCAGCATAGAGACAGAGGGGGAGGCACCCTAAGTGCTTTGAATTTAGTAAGGCTTGTAGGAGCAACGATGGTTGAAGAGCTAGATTGGTTTGTGCATAATAGATGAGATGTTTGACTACCTGGGCTATTGCTCTGAAATTGCCTTTTTAAGGAGTGCAGTCCCCCCCCCCCCACCCCCCCACCCCCAGTAATATGAAAGAATCAATCGTTTTGTCAAATAACTACCCATCTGTAATCTCACAGACCAAGCATGTATTATATACATGTATATTTATATGTACATACATATATAAGCACTATATGACGATATAAGACTGTGAAGACGTTCTATGTGCTGACGATCTGCCAAAGCAAAGAGATCGTAGTATTGTCTAAATAGACTACATTCCACTGCGGTTCTATACTTATCCTCATTTTTTTTTTTTATAGTCCACTTACTGCTCGCCTTATAGAAACAGTGCTCAACCAACCATAGTTAGGTTGTACTGTTTAGTAACTTGCAAAATAGTAAATTAATTTGATTATTGTGATTTACATTTTGATATGATATTTTTGCCATATCGCCCACCCTTAATACACACACATGCTTTTGAACTAGAATAAAACATATTAGGTTTTTGTCCCATTACAGTGCTATGTGGTGAAGTATTCTTTAGTAATTCTCCCTCTCCTCCCTGTAGGTAAGCAATTCCGAGTGCTGTTCCTGAGCACCGTTCGCACCCGCCACACCTGCAAGCACAAGCAGACAGCTATTAAGAGGAAGGAGCAGTTAGTTGAAGACTCCACAGAGGACCTGGACTACGGCTTCTTATCCAACTACAAACTCCTCAACACTGCCATCACACGTGCTCAGTCCCTAGTGGCTGTTGTGGGAGACCCCATTGCGCTATGCTCCGTGGGCCGCTGCAGGTAATCCGATACCATCAGTCAAACAATCCAGATGTCAGTTAATTTTTGAAAACCCCTGTAGGCAGTGGAGATAAAGCCTAGTGATGATGATTTGAGTGATATGTTTGTAGTAGGGTTGCATGTAAGAACTGATGTTACATTAAGGATGTTGTAATGTTGATGCAGAAATGGCTATGATTTAACAAGCTGCCTGAACACCTGTGATAAATTTTCAGAGTGTCTTCTATTGATCAGTGCACTCACCGGGCACATGCTGAAAAATCCTGCGATTGAGTCGAGTGCTTGTGTAATGTGCTGTTTGGTAACTACAAATGTCTGATTGCAATATAGTGAGCACTCTTCTAATTGGGGTGCATCAACGGCAGCCTTTTCCTAACTAGCTCATTTCAAAAAGCAAAACTGTGACTTTAATTAGTGTACAGTTTATTAATTGCAATTTTGGTAATGGCAGTTTATTAATTGGGGTTAATTGGGCAGCCCAGCAGGAAGCTAGAGCTGAAGCTGCAGCTGGAGTATCAGAAGTACAGGCGACTCTGAGTGGATTCCTCACACTGAAGGGTGTTTCTGGCAAAAGCCTGAGCTGTGACTCTGGCCTGAAGAAGACCGGGTGCCCTCAACTTCCGTCTCAGATCTCCGCCTGGCCTGGCACACTCCAGCCTCATGCTGGGCCCTTTAGCGTCAGGACCCAGTGAGAAAAACATGAACGCACTTGGCACCTTTTCCCAGGGTGCCTTGGGAGAAATATGGTGTGAAGCTACTGCACTTGCCGATTGACTGTTTTACACTGACTGAGATGGTATGTGTGCGCATGTGTGTGTGTATCCATGCACACGTGAGTAATCATGCCAAAACTGAGATTGAATGCTGGAATCGGTGGCAAACTTACATGCAGTGTTTGTGGGGGTCACGCATTTGCGTAATTAAGTCTTTGATTTGTAACTTACATTTTGGCTGTTTAGTGTGAGATGTGTTGCTGTCAGGCTGTTTGACAGACAAGGACAAACTCGGGGTGTGTTTGTTTTTGTGTGTTTGTGTTCACACATGTTTTTGAGAGGACTGTCCATCAGCCTCTGCACCCCGATCCCTATCCTTCCTAGCTGCAGCTCACTGGTTGCTATGGAGACTGCCTTGCGTCAGCCAATCGTTGGAGCCCAACCACAGGAAATGTCAAGCTGAAAGGCCCGGCAATTAAATCAATCTGTGTGTGTGTGTGTGTGTGTTGTGGTAGGGGGAGATGTGGTGCTCTGAGCCAAACTAAAGCTCAGTAGCATGTTTAACAGACAACGTTGGCAACTCTGTAATCTAAAGACCAGCTACGAGCTTCACCAAAAGGAGACTAGGTTCACCCATACATCATCTATGTTCACTGTCGCTCCTCAGATATGTAGTCATTAGTGTCTCTTTAGTGTCCCAAAAACTTGTTTCCCCTAGAGCATGTTAATCTAATTTAAGGGCTGGTTCACGTAGTTGTGATAACCTTCACATCTGATTTATATCTTTCACTTTCTCATTAAGACTTTGATCAGATAAATCAGATACGCTTCTTCAGAGCATCAGCAACGCCGGATGGCCAAAAAGATAACCTTACCGCTTTTCTTGATCAAATGTTAAAAATTTTTTTTTTACCATAGACTCTAGCCTGTACTTGTAGAGTCTCTAAAAAAATAATTATTGAAATTGCACCAAAATTGTTGTTGTTGAAAATGACATTTTGATATGATCTGTAGCAAAGATTTGATCATCTAACACTTAAATCATTTAATGCTAATGAAAATAAGGAATGGTGCTTGAAAAATGTTTTTCTTCCTGTTCTCTATTTTGCCAGTTAGCATAGAAACATACAGTTCAAAAAGTATGAGTGGAACCAGATAAACTGTTTCACAATTTGACAGATATTGGACAAGCAACTTGTAATTACTCTTCGTGCCAATGTTCACCCAAAAACTTTATTACAGGTTTCATACATTCTGAAAGCACAGTGTCCCACTTGGCATGTAGAATACAGTTAGTAACTACAGCAGAAAGGAAAGTCCTTGCATGCTTGTGACAAGTACAAAGTGTAACTACAATTTTTTTTTTTTACTTTTGACCAACTGTTCTGTTGTTGGAGCTCTTACACTTTAAGTTCTAGAAAAGGGTAGTTTTGTCTTGTTGGAAGGACTTAAAAATGCAGAGTTAAAGAAAAGTGTGCTTTCCTTTTTTTTGCCACAAATGTTAGTAAAGTCTGTCTTTCTTGTTTGTGAAATTTGCTTTAAAGGCAATGAATATTTACAGATGGTCGGAGGATTCATAATGATTTATGTACATGTGTTTAATGCTTTTCTATCATGACAGCTACAGACTTTGTGAAAGATCCTTCAAGCTCTGAATTGTTGCAGAAGAGAAACTTTGATACTGATATTGGATCAGGGTGAGGGAGCGTCTTCTGTCGGCACCAGTGCTAGGCATGGTGTGAGGGCTGTCGTGTCCTCTGCTTGCCCCAGCTGCCTCCCAGTCAGAGTTAATGGAGCCCGTCTTCGGAATGGCTCTAATGAGTTGAGCAGAGATGCAGGACGGTGCCGTCTAGACCATGACGCAAGCCTCCCTCACTCCCTACATTAGCATCAGCGATTAGCACTCTCATTTCCCCAAATTAGAGCAAATATTACTTGATAAAACCCACTGTCCCATGCTACAAGACTGCCCAGCTGAGAACTGGAAGGTCTTTGATGTCCTAGACAGTTATTGAGATTGAGTGTGCAGCGTCCACCAGCACTAAAAAGACCAATGTCTTTGTGGATCCTCTTTGTCTTCATTTTCTTTTGAAAGATCTGAAGCCAGTGGCTCCCTAGTCATTCTGGCAAATTCTTTTAGCAAAGCAAAATGCATAAATATGTCTTCAATATTAAGCACAGTGAAGGCAGTTGAATTTAGACTGTCTTTTTTTAATTATTATTCATCTGAAAGCTTTGCTGTATGGGGGACGCCCAGTTGGTTTCTCTCCGTTTTGGACTGAAAATGCTTCAGTCATTTGTTGATGTGGGACGTTGGTGTGCCACGGGTAGCCGTTTTCTGGCTTGTATTTAAATGCTAGCTTCATAATGAAAATGTGTTCCCTGCGGGCTCTCTTGGCTTGAGTGGCTGTGATATGAGTGCTTCTAATGCTCTGGCAGCAAGGCCAGAAAGAGCTCCGCCCACCCCCTCTTCTCATGTTCTCGGCTTTGCCTGCTAGTGACAGCCACTAAGCATAACAAGTTTGCTTGTGGGCTGCATTCACATTCTAGATCTTTGCACAGTTTTTAAAGGGTGTTTCCTAGCAGCTCAACAGCTTGAGTGCCCTCCAGAAATCAAAATTTGACTTGACCGCATGAGATTCCTGTCCCATTTTACTCCACTATTTCTATGATCTAAAGATGACATTTGCAGGATTTGTTCCCCAGCAGTTTTCAGAAACAGGTGAACTATTTTCAGTGCAGGCTTCTTCTGCTGTTGGAGAGTTTGTTACTGTGTTCACGCCTGGTCTGATGCTCTGTAACCGCTTTTGAGTTCAGACAGTGTTCATGTTTCATTGCCATGTTACTATATTCCGATGCATCGTTACACCAATAGTCAGATCTGAATTCTGTGTAACTCTCCAGCAGCAGTTTTGGAGATTCCTGCTTAAGGCCATGTAATTCTTTTTGTTTACAGCAAACACGTCTGATTGTGGACTGTCTCACTCAGTACACATTTCTGTGTCTTTGTACAGAAAGTTCTGGGAAACGTTCATCTCCATCTGCCACGAGAACAGCAGTCTGCACGGCATCACGTTTGAGCAGATCAAAGCCCAGCTGGAGGCTCTGGAGCTAAAGAAGACCTACGTGCTGAACCCCCTAGCCCCGGAATTCATCCCCCGCGCCCTGAGACCCCAGCATCTCCAGGGTCCCAGCAAGCACCAGCACTCCCCACCCAAGGTACTGACTATTATTAACATCCTACCTGGATCATGCTGTTAGATTTTAATGTTCTGTCCAGCAGTCTGATCTGTCTGACATCGTGTTTCGATTTTGGATCATTATTCTTATGGCCTTTGGTTTATTTGTGTTTATTTGTTAACTTGTATTATTTGGACGGCTGGTAGCCTAGTTGTTAGGGCGTTCGACCCGCAATCAGGAAGTCGTGGGTTCAATTCCCAAGAATGCTATGCACCTCTGAGGTTCCCTTGAGCAAGGTACCATCCCCACACACAGACATTATTTAAAAGTAATTTTTTATCTCTATACTTAATTTTGTTACACTGCAATTAGGGTAAACCAGGTAATTTCCCAGGTAGTGTATGATTAATTCTATTATGCATCGGGAACTAGACCGATAATGGTCAGAGCCAGTGTGAATGTGATATGGGTAAGTGGTGGCAGTGTATGGTGTGTAAGGCTTGGCAGTTGTAGTGTGATGGTTAGACAGTTAGGCTTGTCTGTATTAATGTGTGTATCATGTGTAGTGGGTATCCGTATCAGAATCAGAATAAGAAAAATTTATTGATCCCGGAAGAAATTGCTTATGTGGTGACTGCCGCGACACAGAGAGACATAAGACACAGATACACAAGAATAATGTAAGTAAAATAAGTCTAAATAAAAATCTGTGGGGTGAGTAATACTTGTTAATAATAGTATGGAGGATCGAAGGCTTGTCCTTTATAGTGTGTGGTGGATAAACGGTGAGGCACATCTGTAATAGTGTGTAGTGGTTAGTAGATCATACCTGACAGTAGTAATATGGTGAGTAATGCTTGGCCATAGTAGTAGGTAAGGCTTGGTAGTTGTATGTGTGGTGGGTTTTGGCTAAGGCTTGTCTGTAGTTTATGATCGGTAGCGTGTAAGGCTTAGCAATAACAGAGTGGCGGGTAATGCTGGGCTGTTGCAGTGTAAGGTGCATAGTGTGTAAAGTTTGGCTGTAGTAGTGTATGATAAGTAGGGGGTTATGTTGAACAGCAGCAGCTTTGATCACGGGCAGGTGCTGAAGAGAGAGGAATCGTGCTCACGCTCTTTGTGTGACATTAATAAAAGTGGTTGGGCTTGACTGGGCGGTGGAGCATCTGTCTGAGAATGAGCGTGCAGGAGCGAGACCCCAGACAAATAATATGCCAATCAATCTCGCTCCCTTAGGGGTTCAGAGGTAAACATGCCAGAGAAGATGACTGAAGAGACTTCCCTCCCTCTCTACCTGTCTCCATCTGCCTCTCTATCCTTTTCTCTACCCACCCCCTCCTCCTTGCCTGTTGTCTCCCTGTCTGTGTCTTATCTGAGTTTTGCTCTCACTCACACACTGCCTATTTTATCATCCATCACTTGTCTTGTTTTGTCTTGTTCTCGTTTTCCCATTCATTTCTTTACTGCTGAATTCATTATCTTCTTAGATTAAAGTTGACCTGACAATTATTTACCATTTAACATGGTAACTTGGTTGGCCTCATTATTGCATTAATTACAGACTCAGTAAATGACAATGTGATTGAACTTAATAGCACAAGGAATGCATAGAAAGTCTTGTCAGTGTTTTGTTTGTCATTTTCATTCACATACATCTACTTTTTTTGAATAAACAAGGTGCATACAATGCTGTTTTGTACGCAAGTCACACAGCCTCACACAACTGTCCTCCTGTTTGTTGTTTTTGCTGGATTTACTGACAGTTATTCCTCCTGAGAGCTCTCTAATAGCTCAAACCTTGATGTGCTTTCCCGGTCCCACCAAACAGGAGCAGAAAAGGCCACCTTTCTATTTGAGGTGATTTGATTCCGTGATTAATGCGCTGCGTTGCCATGGAGACTGTTCGTTTTGAAAGCCAAAGCAACTTTTCTAAATGAAAAGCATGAATGGGTAAAGAGGATGGGGGTATAATGGACAACTACTGTATTAATAACCCTCTAAAACAGGCTCCATTGTACCAACATAGACGCAGTTCTTAAAAGCAAGTTTTCAGAGTGGCCTTTGAACATGGTTATCTGAGACAATGACACCATACTAAATATATAGTCATTATTCTACTATTTTTAAATTATATATCCAAACAATTATATATCCAAACAAAGACTATGAATTGAAATTAAAAATAATACGTCTAGCTATAAAAACGGATAAGGAATGCTCATATTCCGTTTTGGTTTCATTGAGTAGGAGGGAGGAGAAACTGGCCTGGTAGCTCCGCCCACCTGTTTTGGCTGTAAAAATATTCTGAGGGAAAAGATGTAGGGGTAGGGATGGAAATAGATAAGAAATTATTGATGTCGATGCCATTATCGATTCCTGAAGCGTTACAGATTGAGCATGTTGCCTTAAAGTTTGCATTCTGGGTAACTGAGCCAAGTGAGGCTGGGAGCTGTAGTGTTTGTGTGTGGTAGCGCGGGAGTGTTTGGCGTTTTACATGGCCGTCCTGTGAGTGACTCCCATTCACTCTGGTGTTTTTTTGTTTTTTTTTTGGAGAAAGTAAATAATTGCTCCTTTTCAAAGGGAGGAAAGAACAGACCCTGCTCCCCGTAACTGTTTTATATTTGGACCCGAGAGAAACGAGCCAAACACGCCTGGCTAGCAGCCGCTAAAGCTTGCGTAGTCTAGACCCGGCTCCCAACCCAACTTTGTGAATAGATTAACGGAGCACGTTAACGCCGATAACGGCCCACCACTATATGCAATATACATGAAAAGCACCTGTTGGGTGAAAAATGGATCCCTGGATATCAGTGATGAAAATAAGAAGCTGTATTCAATTATTTTAATTGTGAGGTGTCCCTTTTAAATAGATGTCCCTTTTGTCCCCTCCCTTTTAATAGAACATTCTTGCACACATTGCTGTTAATGTGACTCGCTGTTAAGGGGAAGATTACAGAACGTGTCATTTCAATCAAGCTGACCCCTGAACAGCAACATTTCAGAGCCGTTAGGACTGACTAGCTCACTCACTGACTCGCTGCTAATGCCGTTTGAGTGTCATTCTGTATGCACACAAATGACATTGATCCATCATGAAAAGGCATGCTTTCCTGCGGGATTACATCAATGAGCTCTGATTTGGGAAGTCGTTGCCAGCATTGCAAAAACAAGGCGCCAAAGTCTGTGTGATACCTCCGTGCAATTACACGGTGAAGAAATTGATTGTTCTGCTTTGTAAGCCAATGAATGATTCTCTGCATGGCCAGCATCCCTTGTCATCATTTCCCTTCTCTTATGCTGTCTCTATAACCTCAGGACGTCTTTCTGCACAGCTGTTCTCCTCCTCCGTACACTCTCCCTCTCCAGGCCCGTCAGAGTTTACCTTGTGGAAAAAGCTGTTACTGTTACAATAAATTAATGTTGTCCCATTGCAATTTGTTTACTAGAGGTTTGAAATAACAATAGGCAATTGATTATGTTCACTTTTTTGCCTCTTAGCGTATGAACTCACCAACCTGAAATAAAACCCCACAATAATTGTCCATTTGTGTAGAAAATGCTTCTGAATATTTCTTAGGTGGGTACAAAAATGGACCTGCTAGAGGACATTTCAGCCCCCCCCTTATATCTAGCCCTTTACTATGACAGATACAGGACACAGGGCCGATGCCTGTTTTTTCTCCTTAACTTAATTCCTCCACCTCCTCTTCTTCTCTCATTAGGCAAAAGGACAGCTTGCCAATCATGCAGAGCACTTCCCTCCTGAAGGCTTTGGTAAGTCTCTCATTGACCTTCTCACCCTGTCACATTTTGATGTCCTCGACCCATCTGCATGCCTCTGTTGGGCATGCCTGTTTTTGTATTAGGGATGCAAATCTGCAGTAGGGGTGTATTTTTTGCGCATTTGAACTCTATAATGCTTATTTTTCAGTGAGTTCACAGTATACTTAAGTACATTCTTCTAAAGATGTCATCAGGTGAGTAAATGCAGTCAATATGGTATGTAGTGACTGACTGCCACATGTGGGGCGTTTCTGTATTTATTTATGGCCACTATACCCATGCCTGCTGTCGGTGTTCCCTATTGTGGATTTTGTGACCAATTCAATGCCATGCTGGAGAGTCAGTGACCTTATGGCTCTTGAGGATGTGGCAGGTGTAGAAATGGCATTTTTGTTTTATTAATCTTTCAGTTTCTCCTGGTGTGTGCCTGAAAGTGTCAGCAAGGGCTCTTTTTGTGTGAGGTCAGGAAGGGTATCAGCAGCTGCTTAGAGGAAGTATTTTTTTATTTCTTTGCCCTCTGATAGGAGCATATGGGCACATTATTGGTATGGTTTGCAACCGCTGTCGCTGAGTCAAGGTCATTAGTTTGGGATTCGCCGCTTGAGTGGTCACTGAAGCAGAAAAAGAGAGAAAGGAGAGAGAAGCTTCAGTTTTGCCGTCACTCAGGATGAGGGAGTCAACGAGTGTTGAGACCAGTCAAGTGGATCCAGCTTCCTTCAAGCCCCACTTCTCTCCCAATCAAAACATGACTCTTGCATTATGCGGCACTCGCTGCAATTTACTGAGAATTACTGCCCTGGATTGAGTTGCGTGTCAGTAAATGACTGTGTGCGCACATCAGTATGTGTGTATTTGTCCCTGTGCACATGTGTACACACAGTAATGATCCTGAGACCTTGTTTACCCGAGCGGTCACAATGAGTTTACTGTGAATTTGAATACACTTCAAAAGTCAAGTTGATTTCATTGTCTGAATGTTTGACACAGTACTCATTTGCTGCACAATGCTTAAAACACTTGCTGATCTTTTATGCATTGTGCAGACCAAAATTTAGCTGTGCTTATTTCAACCCAAGAAGCAGCAGGGAAGAGATGGGAAGTAGCCATTAAAGAAATACTCTGCTGTTTATCAGTTTAATCTCCTACAGTTCCTCATCTGTTGTGCCTAGCTGATTACCACAGACAACCATTTCAGCACATTTTTCTGTGCTGTCACTGACTTGTAATGGAAGTCAATAGGCTATTAGGCTTTGTCTAAATTCCAGTAAGCAAATATCAAGCGTTATACAAAAAAGTAAATACTCTAAATGATCTTATTCTGTAACAATTTCTTATTTTAGATCTTATTCTAAACCCAATCGTACCATGTGGAGGCTGTACTTTAGCATATCTAGCTTTTAATGTGAACAGACTTAGTGCTGTGTAAATGTGTGGATTCTGTGACACAAGTCAGTAAACTAAAATAGTTGAAAAAAATAAGCATGTAACCAAATAAAACAGATGGCAAGGAACAATAAACCTGTTTACCTTAATTAAACCTACAATGTACACTGCCTTAAGCTACACAGTGCGCTACAGAGAGCCATATCTATTTCTCTGGTAAGTCATGGTACAGTACAGATGTGACAGAGAGCAAGCAGGATGAAAAACATTGATATGTTTGTTTAATCTCTTCATCTGACTGCTTGGTTTCCATTCTTATGGCACACTGACTCATTGATGAGATTTAAATGGAAAGTGTTTACACCCCTTATGCTGTTGTGTATGCTCTTGTCAAATCACAGCTGCAGCTATTACCAACGTGCACTGATTACTGCATGCTTTGAAGGTTTGTGTAATGGCTTCTCTGAGTTTAGTCTCACTAATGACTTCTTTTGTCTGCAGTTCAGCCCAGTGCTGCCGTGTTGATGGGAAATCCCATCCAGGCTTTTACCCCACCCGGAGGAGGAGCACCAACCACCGGCAAATCCCCGAGCCCTGTCCAGCGCATCGACCCTCATACCGGAGCCAGCATACTTTATGTGCCCGCTGTTTATGGGGGTAACATGGTCATGCCCATGCCCCTGCCGGTGAGTGTCGGACAGCTCATCCTAATCTCCACATGTGGCTAGTTAGTGTTTCTGCTTGGGTTTAACATGTTAAGTCTGCACTTTATATTCTCATTTTGCCCACTCATGCATTACACATTAGAAATTCACCAGTTATCTAGTTGTCTAATTATAATATTGCGTACTAGTACATAGTATCTAATTGCAATTTTAGATAATTACATTATCTCCTTTTCTACTCACGTACTGAAAGCTTGGAATCTGCATTGTCACATTTCTCCATTTGGTTAATTGAAGTGAGGGAGGGTGGCATTCAACACCTCTACATATACATCACCATCAAGGGTTAAAGCTCTGAGGGTTTAAGTACTGCTTTGTCAATAAATTGCTTTTGATCCTGTGCTGGGACAGGATAGCACAGAAAGAATGATTCTAATGGACTTTTTTGCTTCAGTATTGATGTATGACCACATGCATGTGTCTCTATCTCCTGTTCAATCACAGTGGGCAGTTTTCTCTCTCTGATAGATGTTTGGCCCGTGTTAATGAACAAAGCCTCTGTATGTCTGTCATATAAACGATGATTTGAGTCTTCCCACCACTTTCTGTTCACTCCTGTCAGTCTGCTTCTGCATTTGACTGACAGCTCATGAGATTGTTGGCAAATATATCATCAGTGGACGTCTTCAAATATGCCAACAAAATGTGTGACAGATGTTTTTGTGATGACCAAAAAAGTGGAGAAACGATCACAGGCCCCGGAGGCAGCAGTAGATGCTTATACACTAAGGTTTAATGGATAACCTTTATAACAGGGTTTTATCCATTCCTGGCTCATCCAGTTAAGCCTTTTAGAACACATTTTTAGCAAATGTTTTATTTTTCTGCCTGATTAGCTGTCTGTTCAGTCTATATGCGCTGTCTCACCATACCCTACCCACAACAGTTTTCTTTCACAGCAGTTGTTGGTCTGGACAAGCTGTACAGAACATGATCAAAGATTTCATTCAACCTAATCAACCAGTTTGTAGCAACTGTGTGACTTTACACAGATATGGAAAGTATTTGAAGTAGCTCACTTTAAATGTTGGTTTATTTAAAGAACAATATTTTTTGTAAACATGTTTTTGCCAAGCTTCTCCAACCTGGCAACGGTTGATAATTTGTGAATCGATTTGTGTCTTCGTCTTGAAATTTTTTCTCTTTTTTTTTTTTTTTTTTTTCCTTCATTCCTTTTACCATTCCTCTGATGTGTGTCATTTCTCAGTTGCCATGGCCAGGGTATCAGAGTCGCTTTCCCATGGACCCCCGCATCATGAGCCACCAGGCAGCCATGGCAGCCTACAACCTGAACCTGCGGCCACCTGCCAGTCGTGCATCTCCAGTTCTGTATGGCTTGAGCCAGCCCTCTCCGATCGGCCTCACCCAAGTGCCACCCAGTGACAAGGAGCTGCTACAGGAACCCAGTGGCAATGGTACTATATTCTCAGCTGCAGCTATTGTTTAGGAACATGCTTTTTCTTTATACAGTGAATCAAATCAAGCATTCAGACACTTCCAGTGTTTATATCCACTTCAGATGTACACATCTTTTGTATACTTATAAATATAAGCAAAAAAAATTATTCATCAGCTTAAATAAAGGTGCATTTTTAAAAAGGAATCAAATTGAAAGGGAAACATGAATGGAACAAAGCATTTGAATCAGTAAAGAAAGGGAAGAAGATGACGACCCAAACATGCAGTTAAAATTACTTGGATGTTTTCTGAAAAGAGCTGAAATTGCTTGCAGGACCATCTATTAACTTGAGTCCCATTGAAAAGTCCTTCACGGGTGCAGAGAATGAACTGCTTCTTAGTATAGACACATCGAGACATTACGACAAAGTGCTAATGAGGTTAATACAAGGTGGCTGAATACTTTTTCCCTCAATTTACCCCAACCTTATATGTTAGTTGTTGCATTTTTTTGGCCAGACAAGAAAGGAAAGAGCTGAAAGAATAGATTGCATGATCTGCCAAAATTGCCTCACCAGACTAACTGTAAATGAGCTTGTGTGGTCTGAGCTGTGGATGCATGTTGAAGGGGGGCGTAATAATGTGGCTTACATAAGGTACTCGCTTTGAGTGAGTACATGGAGCTGTAGCCTGCTTAAAATATCCAAAAAACTGCAGAGTACAGAGTACATCTGATTATCTGACAGCAGCGTTTTGCTTTACTATAATCTCATTTGTATTTTGAAAAAGAATTGAGTAGTGTACAACATTGTTTTTATGCAAAACGTCATAAAAGTTCATCATAATTGCTCATTTTCCAAAATCTTGCCATGAAAATGAAATTCCTGGTGGCAGCTGGAAAGAGTTTATTATTTTTAATGCAGCTGTGCTCTCAAAACATTCTGTTGTGTTTTGCTTCATTTTGTGATTGGGGAAAAAGCATGATGGTATTAGATTAATTTGCTTAAGATATCCCTATCAAAGCAGGGTTGATCAGGTGTGCGAGCTTTCTCATTGTGCTGTTTGTGATGTTCTGTGGCTCTAATGTACTGCTGTGATCATCACAGGCAAGGTTGATATTAATGGAAAAGTGGAGCATGGCAGGCTGCTGACTCCTGAAAGGAAAGCCCCCGAACTGAAGGAGAAACAGGTATTCATCCGTTATTAGATAGCTGAGAATTTGTATAATTAGTGCCTAATGCCCATTTTTGCAGATTTCATACTTAAAAACTGGCTTTAAAGCAGTCTGCATGGACAACAATTATGTTAAAGTTGCTAGATAATGTCATTATGGCACTTTTATTAGAATTAGGTGTTTGCCAGTGCTATACTCAGTACTGATATGGGCCAAAATCACTGTGGTCTGTGTGTGGATAATGTGTTAAGTTTTTTTATTGTTAGACTTTATGAAGCCTGGAAATGCTGTTCTGACACTTACCGCAGTGATGTAACCGATACATTAAAGCAGCCCTATCCATTAAATCATTGTTCTTCCTTGTTTTGAGTGTAATCTGGGGTAATCTCATTTGCAGGGAGAGCCGGAGCCAGTTCAGAACAAAAGCCCAGAGACCCATGCTGGCCTTGGCTTTCCTCCCAGCCGCCTCCTGCGAAAAGAACCACCAGCCCAGCGCTCACTCAACTTTCACCTGGCCCCTCCCCACCCTGGTTTTGCTCCCCATCCTGCCCCCGGCCCCTTTCCACAGCAGTACGGCCTCCCCAGACCCCCTCTCCGCATGCAGGCTCAACACCCAGGGCCCATGCACCCACAACACCCTCAGCCCACCTTCCCACCCTCTTTCTTCAGCGGCCACCCACTGAGCCAGCGTAGCCTGCAGTCCCCCGGCCTGGAGGGGCTGGAAGGAGGGGAAGGCCTTGTGGGGGCTATGCCTGAGGAGCTGAAGAATGTAGTGAGAGGTCTTCCCCCTCATCCTCAGCCACAGCCGCAGCTACATCAGCAGCCCATGCGCCTCAACAGTTTTGGGGAGGAAAGCTTGGACTCACTGCTGGGAGATACTTTGGGTATAACTGGAAAACTACTTGGCTTAAATTTCATTTTTCTATAATTGGTTTAATCATTTTATATTTGTTTGATTGATTTTTAATTCACACAGTGTCATACTTCCATTGTGCCATTGCATCTAAGATTTTAAAGGGGTGCCAAACTCAGTTTGGAAGCAGAGAAGTCAACAAGCTATGCTGGATAACGGTGTTCCAGAACCTCGGGCATCCCTGTTTTAAACACGTGTTCTGAAACACACACCCACACTAGCACTGAAAGCTATTTGTTGCTGTTTTAGATGGCCAGAGCTGTTCAGGCCTAGATGCTCTGGGTCCCCAGCAGCAGCAACAACAGCAGCAGCAGGCGGCTCGTCTGGGACATTGGAATGATCCTGGGCCCTTCTTGCCAGGTGCTGGACCTCCCTTCCCTTTGGCTCAACAGCTGGCTCATCTCAGCCAACCAGGCCTGCGGCTCCCGCAGCAGCTTCTTCGGGCCAACTGGGGCCTGGGCCCCACTGCTGAGGAAGACCCTCGAGCACCTATGCCCAGGTGAGTCAGAACTCAATCGTTGTTACAGGTAAAACAAGACATTTACATTGAGGTTTACATTTTGGTATAAATTTCTGGATTGACAGAAGACAGACATTTAAACAAATTGTGCCCCAATAAGTATATATGTTGTCAGAGATATTGGTAAATTTTGATATCAGTCTGATTTTGCAATGGTTTTATATGCAGACTATATATGTGTACAATGGTTAAACAGTTCTTTATTAATTGATGTAATAATGCTGGTTTCTTTGTTTATTTTGACAGTTTTGTTTGCCACAGCAGTTTGACTGTGTCCGTCAATGCTGAAGTTATAAAGCAGTTATCTTGATATGAATAAGGAGATCCTAATGTAGTCTCTTCTCATGTTCTCTGACCTGAAGGTATCCTGGTCTGCTGCGAGAGATGCTCCCTCAGGAACCATTCGAGCAGCGGGAAGCTGCCGACATGCCGCCCCCTCAGTCACGTCTGCTGCAGTATAGGCAGGTCCAGCAGCCCCGTAGCCCAGGAGAACTGCCCTCACCCTCCTCCTCCTCCACAAGCACCCACAATCACACCCCTGCCCCAGGGGCCTTTCCCTACCCAGAGACCAGCCGCGATCTCCCCTCCACCATGCCACCCTTCCACCAGCATCAGGCTTTCAACCAAGCCGCCTTCTCCCTGCCCCCTGAGCACACAGCCGGCCCCCTGCCTATCAAGTACCTCCTCCCTGAGGCTCACTGGCCCCATGCTGGCCTACAGCAGAGCCAGGTGCTGGGCCCACCTCTGCCATTTGGCCTACGATCCATGGGCCCCCGGCAGGAGCAGGGCCCTTTTGGTCAGCTGCAGCACCAGCAGCAGCAGAAACAACAGCAGCAGCAGCTCCAGGTCCAACAGAGCACCCTGCACAGTGTAGAAGAGGTGAGGCTCTTTTTGATGCTTTTAGTGTTTAGTGAAATGGCGCAGTTCAATGCCAATAGTTCTACCAGACTTATAAGGGGTCAGTCATTTGTATACTGGGGCAGGTAGTGGCCCGGTGGTTAGGGAGTTACTCCTGCAATCAGAAGGTTGTGGGTTTGAATCCCAGCACTGCTAGTGTCATCATTGACACAGTAATGATATGAAGTTTCTGGGATGATAATCATTCCATAAAACCAATCTGTCACCTGTACTGAAAACAGTCACTGGTAATTTTAATTTTTGTGCATTTTAAAAAGTTATACTGGACCAGTTTTCCCAATTTGTTAATGAATAGGAAATTTCTCCCCCACAAAAATGATTAACCAACCTTGCTCCTCCTTTTTCTCTATACTTTTCTAAATTGCTCATTGTCTCCCTTCCTCTAAGTATGAACCACGAGGGCCTGGTCGGCCACTGTACCAGAGACGCATCTCTTCCAGCTCTCCTCAGCCATACCCAGAGAGCGTGGTCCAGTGTAAGGACCCTCAGGACCACCCCACGCCCTCCTACAGATACCCCCCAGCAGACCTGTGGCCTGGCACCAGCGGCCCTGGCCCAAACCCGGGCAATGCTCCTCTCCACAACATTCCATGCAATGGAGCGAGCCACCTTGTCCCTCACAGGGACATTTTAGGTAGGTTTTGATTTTTTGTTGCTGCAGTTCAGCATATTGATGTTAGATGATGAAAGTGCTAACTCGAGTCTTCTCGCTCTTACTAATTAAATTAAAAATTGCTTAACAATTACTAAAGACCAAACATTTCTGAAAAAAAAAATTGAACAAGTTATCTTGTTCTAAAATAAGTGAGCTTTCTTACAACTTTTACTATACTATTACCATTTGCAGTGTGTATGGAAGGGCTAAAATATAGTATCACAATATTATAACACAACTCACACAAGATAAGTCAAGATATTTATTTCTGTTAAGTTATAAGTTTGAACAGACAAAAAATAGTCCATGATGCCACGGTTAAAAATAGTATAAGAAACTGATTATAGATTTCTTTATTCAACATTTCACACAGTGGGAGTGGAATAAAGGGGAGATTGTTTTTCTTTGTCCACTGGTACATGGGGGTGTAATGTAAAGGGCAGGCAAAAGTCATTACCATTTTAATAGAAGATTCCAGGAGAATCCATTGTTCTTGATGTGACATGGGGCAATAAAAAAAGTTACCAGTTTTGTGGAGTTAAAGAGATTTGGTTAAAGCACTGAAATACAAAAGCAGAACTCAGGTAATTATTATGTTAAGTTTTAAAACTAAACACTAACTGAACAGTTCAGCGTTACCTGTAACAGTGCATTCTGGTCCTCTTTCAGTTTCTAAGACGATGAACCCGGCGGAGGAGCACGGTCAGGCCGATTGTCTGCAACAGCCGCCCCACCCCACTAGTCTCACGTCTCTCCAGCACCATGGACAGTTCCCACCCCTCATGCCCAGCAAGCAGACGCCTCCGGACCCCGGAGGAGGAGGCAACACCAGCCCAGGAGTTCCCCAGGCCTCTACTCACTCCAAGCCCCCCACCATGTCCTACGCCAGCGCCCTCCGAGCCCCCCCGAAACCCCGGCCACTGCCCGAGCAGGTCAAAAAGAACAGCGACCCCATCTCTCTGTTAAAAGACCTTAGCATAGGGAGTTCAAATAGTAGCAATGGGTATTACTCGTATTTTAAATAAGTGAATATATATGAATTATATACACCCGTTTAAGTGAAAAGGCTTAAAAAAAATAGAATAACAATCAAAAAAAAACCTCAACAATAAAAAAATGTCTTTTGATTTTGTCGGATAGTTAGACTTTTTGCGTTTTATTATTTTTTACTTACTTTAGTTAGTTGGTTCTTTTACAGTTTGACATCTGTGGTTTTACAAACAGAAATCAGCATATATATCAAGAAATACCAAATGTTGAAGAAAAACACACAAAAACACGAAAACAACAAAAAAAAAGAGATTTTTAAAAACACAGTGAATTGGTTGACCACTTAGCTGCCTGTCTTTCTTTTCCTCTAATTATGTCTGCTCTCTTTGCATCAACTATCAGAAGTAAACTTGTTGAAGTGATTTTCCCCTCCCCCAGCTGACTATTTTTTTTTTTTAATCATGAATTCCTTAATCATTATTGGTGTGTTCTTGTGCCAGCAGCTGAGTGGTGAACCAACTCAGACAAAAATATTATAAAAAGTTGTATAGCTGTAGACAAACTTTTCAAACTGTACATAAGAATAAAGGAGAATAAAAGAATTGAATGCTGTGTGCTTCATTTTCCATACCACAGTCAACCTGCCTTTGTTTGTGTGGCACCACTTGTGTGGCACTTTTCTACGCAATAACAGTCACAGTACAATGTAAAGTTGCTCATTAATTTGCCTTGATTGAGATGTTAACTTCATCAAACATGTTGAAAGTGGGTTTCAGCAACATCTGATGTTTGTTAGGCTCTATGGTTTGCATAGATCCTGTCCTTGTTAAAAAAAAAAAAACCTTTTTGAAGCTAATCCAAAGGGTGATCAAATTAGCATTCATCATGTTGCAATGATTGTCACTTTACAATTCAATTCAGTTCAGTTTTAATTATGTAGTGCTTTTTACAACGAATGTCCCAAAGCAGCTTTACAGAATCAGGATCCAAGTCCCAAAGGAGCAAGCCAAAGGCAACAGGTTATAAAAAGCTCACCAAACCTCAGGAGGAACCAAGAGTCGAAAGATGTACCCATCCTCTGGTTAATTAGTTTGACTTCTGAAGTTTTGAAATTTGTTTGGCTCCTAAAGCTTCTTTTTTTATAGCAAGCTACGAGGCTAATGCTGCTAGCAAGCTACTTCCATGAAGTCTGAGACAAGTGGATGGGCTTATGGTTTCTAAAACCCTTGGACATTTTTTCTTTTTTCATTCCTTAAATCCTAACCTTTCCTCTATAAAAGGGGGCAAATTTCAGTTTTCATGGTGGTGTTTTTGCCACATGTGTCTTTTTCCCAGATAACAGTATGTCAGCAACCACATTTTGCTTTAGCAGACTACTTAAAAACTGGATGCAGTGAGGCTTGCATTTTATTGAATGCACAGCCCAGTAGGTTTGGTAGGCTACAAATCCAAACAAGCAAAATTTGAGTGACTAGGGTCGGGGAAAAGCTCATCGTTTAGGGGGCAGGGGCAGGGGCAGGTCATTAAAATGTGTTTTCTCTTCAGAAATAACACGAAGTTGTAGAGATGACTGTTGTGAACAGCTCTGCGTTGCGAGTTGTGACTTTTTAGCTGTGCTGTTTCATTCTTCATAACAGAAAGGAGACATGAACCGGTCGCCAACATCTGGCTCTTTTTTTTGCGCGGAGTCTGGCTTGCTGGAAAACACCAGGTATTATTCTGTTCTGGTGAGTGAGTCACTAAAATCTACAACCTGTACAGCAGTTTTGGTGCATGTATATGCTAGCTGCTTTAAGACAACTTTTTTTATGAGCTAATACCTCAGGACAGATCTAATTCTACTGTACTTATGTTATATGGTGGTGCATTTGTACAGATGACCCTTAATATGATCCTAAATTACAAATCGTTACTAAAATATCTTAAAAGAATGTTTCGTAAAGAAAGGGCGTCAAAGAGGAAAGAAAATGTAGCTTGCATCCTCAGTCACACTTCACCTAGAATGCCAGTACTTAAGGAACATTCCACCTACTGTTCATAATGAATGGATTCTGTTTAGGTGTTTGCATGGAAATACTTCTAAAAGTGGGTTGTGTTTTTTTTTTTTCCTTCCCAGTACAACTACACTAAATGTCCAAAAGTTTGCGGACACCTGCTGCTCCAGAGGGCAATCATGAAGATTTTACAAGCTGTCTGGGACACTCTTAAAGAATGAATCAGAAGGAGCATTTGAATGCTTGTTGACATGTAGTGTAGTTTGTGCCTACACTTATTGACCACTTCATCAGAAAAATATAGGTGTATTTTTTTCACTGAGTGGAGTGATCAGCCTCCTTTATTAGAAAGGGAACACTGTCCAGATATTGGAGTGCTGGACCCATCTCAGCACAGCAGTAATACTGATGCAGGGGTGGCATGGTAGTGCGTGTGTGGTGCTGGTATGAGTGCATCAGGCTCGGCTGCTGTGCTCCAATGTTTTGACACTGCACTTACTGGCCACTTTAGAGTGCAGCAAGAGACAACAGCTCATCTTTTTCCATGAGCAATCTCTTAGTCATCCTCTATGCCTTCATCAGAGGTCAATGGCTGACCATGGGACCACTGCTGGCTGTGCATATTAGATGGCAACTAATTTCAACCCAACAATGACACTAAAGAGTTTGAAAACGCCAACACAGCTGCACCTGATGGCTTAACATACACAAACATGCCCCTACTGATGCTCATGCTGATTGGTCCACCACATAAACAATCTGGTCAGTAGTGATCCTACAGTGGTCTCTTACCATTGAGGGATGAACCTGATGGACTGTAACAGACAGGGTGCATTCAGTAGTGCAACTATTGGCACTTTTCCACAGGCACAAGGAACCATTTCATTTTGAGCAAATGTTTGTTGTTACAAATACTGGTCCATACGAAGGCTACCAGTTTGATGCAGTAGAACAGAGTTTACCTAAACTTATCTAAACTTCATGTATAATAAATGTTTTAAATGCTTTTTTAAAGATATTGTCATTTTCAAATCTATTTTAATGCAAATGTGATTAAAGAAGAATAGCAATAGTATAAAATTAAATGTTCGCTCACTAGTGAGCTATTTTAGACAGGCCCACAGGCTACTTGTTGTTTGTTACAAATAAATCAACCCACACTTGAGCCCTACCCATGCTGCTTGACGGCAGGGCCAAAAGAGGGCCACAGCCAGGCTGACCACTGCTTTCTTATGGGTCGAGGTGTTTTTGAAAGAGGCCATTGTTTTACTGTTTGTGCAAATATACAACAATATATTGTTGTACATCTAAGATGCTAACAAAGTTATCTTTAACACTAAAAGAAATGCACAGTTGTACCAGGATATCACAAACG
The DNA here is from genome assembly GCA_037577145.1 of Brachypetersius gabonensis. NCBI lineage: Eukaryota > Metazoa > Chordata > Actinopteri > Characiformes > Alestidae > Brachypetersius > Brachypetersius gabonensis. Next base: position 8,852,304 of record JBBJLR010000029.1, read on the forward strand.
GGTTAGCTGGGTTAGGTAACTAAAGACTGCCAAGAAAAGACTTTTATAAATAATAAAAGATCACAAAAGCAAAAGCAGCTCTGACAGAAAAACTTTCTCGCTGGCTCAGGAACAAACTGTGGGAAGATAAATGTGTGAAACACTGTTACCAGGCGGTTACTGGACCATTTCCATGCCATCGCAGTACGGTTGAGGTACAGCACAGTACCTGTATGCCTATGGAAAGGTGCTTTATAAGTGTAGGTACAAGATGCACTATAGTATTGGGTCACACTTCTTAATTCAGGGTTTGGACAGCGCCATGCTTCCAACCTTGTAGACAGTTTGGGGAAGAACCTTTTCTGCTCCAGCAAAAAAGCGAGCTCCATTAAGACTTGGTTGGATGAGTTCAGGGTGGAAGAACATGACTGGCCTCCATATTAAAGACCTGTTGGTGTAATGGGCAGTCCAAATACTTTTGTGTATGTAGTGTATGTGTACCTAATAAAGGGTGTGTTAAAGAGTTCATGCAATTGCAACATGCAATAACAGCATACAAAATCAATGATATATACAATTTGTGTAACAATTACAAACCCCCTGCTGTCTAGGTGAAGTGTTCCTGGCATGCAGCATTTTGTTTTTTGATTGTGCCACTAACGTCACACCTCTGTCAGTGTCGTGTTCTTACTAGGCGCTCTGTTAGTCCATGGGCTCAGGCTCGGCGTCCATGCATGTCTCCCAGGGGTTCCGTGGCATGTGAGGCATGGAGATGATGAGCAGACTGATGCCGCTGAGGAAGAGGAGGATGAAGGCAGCGCAGGCACAGGCGAACGACCATGAGTAGTAGTACTCGATCCAGATGGTTTCATCGCTGTCAATCATGCGTTTGACGGACTGCCTCATGACCTCCACTGAAATGACGATGCAGAGACCTAAGGGGGGTGCGAGGTAAAGGAAACCCAGTGGTTTTTACTGTGGTTGCTTGGGTTCCAGATTATAAATCAGTGCACATCATATTACACTGCTCTGGCCTCTTATATGTTCTGGAGCATTCAAGGATTGACCTCTATGACCTCTGTACTGATACATGAGATAATGCTGAAACTCCCGAAAAGGTGAGTAACAATGTTTATGCACACATATGTCCTTTTTTGGCTAACATGTCTTGGTTTATTGACTACATCTGGGATAAGGGAAATTGGGTTCTTATATTCATTTACTGTTCCCCAAGTTCACTAACTAACTGGAGTTCTAAAATGATACGCTTTGAGAATTTCATCAAGCTCTGATCTCACCTGCGAAAGCGAAGAACATGCCAGCGGGCCGTAGTAGGTAGTCCCTGCCCTTCCCGAAGGAACCCAGGAGACACAGACTGCCCAAGGTCATGAAGGCCAGGCTGAAGATGGCTATGGCAGCTGCTGAGATGTTGTATTCTAAAAAACAGAATCAGAATCGGAATTTGAATCGTGTTTATTGGCCAATTATGTAAGCGAGCACATACAAGGAATAAAACTGCATAAAACAACAATATGTAAACACACAATGAACAATATAATATACAAGACATGTATATATATATATATATATATATACACTTAAAGTGTATATACAGGCTGTCAGTCTTAGCCTGTGGTCTTCCTGGCATCCTTGATCAAAAGGTGTTCTGCGAATTGGTGCCTTTTCAATTCTTTGTTGCTTAATCCTGCTACTGAAGATCTTCAGCACTGCACAGTTTTAGGTATTCCTTGAGTCAACACACCTACTCAGGAATGATGGTGCAGCCCTTTATGAGCTAAATCTGGTGTGTTGAGGCAGGGGATAGTGAAACACTGCCATAGAGGAGCTACATCTGGCTCCCTAAATACCCTTCCATCCCTAAAGAACCATTTTTGTAAATGGTTGTAAAAGTGTGAAGAACGTCATATATATAATCTAAAGGTAATGCAAAGATTTAGTATCAGTATCGCAATCTGTTCTATTTAGAACCAAGTGGTTTGCACATCTTAATAAATGGTCTTTCATGAGCGTACCACCATAATCCCTTTCCACAAATTGTGTTATACTGACCAGGCTTCATTACATTGGAACAGCTTCAATTACTATTCACATTAAAGCACTAATCATTCTGACCCCCAGACTGCTGTTGCATTTAATGTGTCATTAATTAGTAATAGGCTACAGACGTATTGATTGTTAGAAAGGCTATTGACATTTCTAGAAAGTGGCGAGAGTTCGTAAAGTGCCTGACAATGAGTCATGTTCTGCGTCTGCCGCGTCGTCAGATTGAGATAAGGAGAGTCTTTTTACTCCTTAACTCTGTGGCTGCTCTGGAGCGTGAAATAGGCAGGATCCTCTCCGCTTGAGTAGCTCCAGTCATCTCCCTTCTAGAGACAGTCTTTAGCTGCCGGATCACCCTGCCTCCTGTCTGACCTGCCCCAAAACATCACATCTAACATATAGGTCAAACGGCCACGCCGTAGCTGGAAAGATGGAAAAGAGCCCCTTCCAGAAATTGCAGCCAAGTGCCAAGTGATTGCTAGAAGGGTATTGCTTTTTATTTTTCCTTTAAACTTTAAGGGTGCTATATAATGGAAAGGGGCTTTAAAATGGCCCACATCCTCTCTTATGACATTTGTTTGAGCTGTTGGTCTTTGGTCATTCCTTTTTAATGGACATTTTCCAAACTTTCTTTACTTGTTCCTGGTCTTGTAAGGCTGATTCATGTAAATTACATTTAATTCCACATCTGACTGGCCTATCTTTTCCTTTATTCAACAAACAGCTCAGACTGGAGCACTCTCTGAAACTTTAAAGTAAAGGCTGAATATGCTGATACCTGGATATCCATTGTTTTGTTGTGAACCAGTGAATTTAAAACATAACAATGAAAGTTTGGCCTTCCATGATTTGGGCCCAGACATGGAGAAATGAACCAATGTAGAATGAACGGGTCTGTCCATTTACTGCAGATATTTAACCATGGCTATTCACTCCTTTGCCCACACACAACAAAGTGTGTGAGGATCTAATATTGAACCGAGCCGGTGGCGGAACTCTTTGAAGAGCTTTAGTATGCACTTCAGTACTTCTTCATTTTCATCTTTCCCCGTCTTCCGCTTTGACAGTTCTGGGTAAGCGGTTCTGTTTTCATGCTGTTCTAAGATCAGCCTTCTTTCCTCAATGCATAGCCATAAGCATGGACTGAAAAAATGGTGGAACTAGTCTCAGGTCAGTGTGAGGGGGCGGTTCTCGCACTTTGATGTGTCCATATGGCTCCTGGTGTGAGGCAAGATTGAAGTCGAGGGCCACTTACCTTTTTGGGTCTTGACTTCGAAAACTTCGGCCTCCTCCCCTGACGTGAAGTGTTTGAAGTAGGAGCAGTTCTTGACTGCAAAGAGAGATGAAAACAGTGATTGTAGCTGAGGGTTGCAGGTGCCTCAGTAGCCCATCGTTATGATGCACTTGCACTACCAATGAGCCTCGCTGCCATTTCCTCCTGAGACCGTTGCCGGAGCGCAGGCACCAGCCAAGTTTTCAGAGTCTGCTGGGTAAACTGTGAATACAGCGCGTTGTGGGGCAGAGGGCATATCAGCGTGCTTGTTTTCTGCAGGCATTTTCATTTTCTTGGTAACGTGCCAAGATAAGGTTTGAATGCGGGGGAATTTGCTGTGGACTGAGTTCAAGAGCATGGGAATGATTGCACTCATACAAAATTGCACATCGCTGCTGTCATATCAAAACCTTGTGAATTCCTTTTTCCATTTTTGGTTTGTTTTAACATGGTTTGAAAGCATCATATGTCTTTTAAATTGTGTGAACACTTCATAGCAAATACACCAGTGGAAGTGGCTCAAATTTACTCAGAAACAAAATAATACAATGCAAATTCAAAACAGGCTGCTCCTACAACTTGGATAGCGTATACAGACTGTCTCTTCCAGAGACTGAAAGGTATGTTGTGAACAGTGTTGGGAGTAATGCGTTACAAAAGTAATGTATTACAGTAACGTATTACTTTTTGCTGTAACGCAGTAGTGT
>JBBJLR010000029.1:8863505-8896732 GCA_037577145.1 Brachypetersius gabonensis
CCCTGTAGTTAGTGAATGGAAGTCGCTTTGGATAAAAGCGTCTGATAAATGCCATAAATGTAAATGTAAATGTAAATGTTTGAATACCTTCCTAAAACATTCAGTTGTGAAATATTTTAATACACCTGCTGGTGTCTGTATTATTGTATATCCGTGTACATTGTATAAATTAATATTGACTTAAACTATGGCCTTTATTAATGATTAATTTATTTTTTATTAATGGTTGGGATACGGCATTCGAATGTAGCTGGCAGGCTTATGTACATACTAATTTTGGAAAAAATTAAATTATCAGTTTTTTTTCCAATATAAAGAACCACTCAGTTCAGATCACAAGTGTACCATGAATCCAGTCATTGATATAAACGTGTGATATAACAAGCAAACTTTGCTTTACCAGAGGAGCAGCATCTAACTCTACCCCGTGCCACCACTTTTGATAGTCCCCCATACTCACAACAATGTGACTGGGTTTGAAGGGCCTGCCACTCAACCTGAAAAAGGGAAGCACTGTATGACTATTACTTTGGTTCTGCTGACTGTGGCAGAATTTGCTGCTCTAATGGCTGAAACTGGATTTTGCCTTGAAGCCTTGAACGACACAGGAGCAGTTTTTTTTTAATACTTTCTACCTGCTTGCAGTTACATTTATGATAATTTCTTAAGTGACAAATTTACCAGTGTGTTTTGAGTAAACCTTTCCAAACCCGTCCATGAGCAAATCTTTTCAAAATGCAATGAGTTTTCTGACATCACTAGTGACTGCTGTCCTACTGCACATACAGGTGAAAATGTTCTCAATATATATTGTATTCATATTTTATAGTTGTTATTTTAGGGAGCAAGGAACCATTAAGTGATAACAATTATCCATTTATGATCAGGCATTAGGGAGGTTCTTAAAGGACTCCATTGTAACAAGAATACACAAGCAGTATGCAAGAATGAAAGTGAAGAAAGTCAGGTTCATGTGAGAGCTGTACTAGTTTGATAATGAGACTCCGCTTATACACTTAACATAATGCACTTGCTTTTAAAAGGAGGAAATCTTTCTTTATGGTCATATTTGAGCAAATAAGACAAAAGTAAACTTAATTATATACAGCTTTCGTTATCATTTTGGACTCTAGTAGCCTCCTTTCACAATCACGCAACACATTGGTTTATATTAATGAACACAGATTTCAGTTAAACAAAATGTATATGCTTAATTATATGCTATATGCTAACTCTGACCACTTAGTGTTGAGATACTCTTTTTTAAACTGTATACTTGCAGTACTGTCCCTAAATAAGTTATTTCCATAAAAGATTAGAGGAAGGCTATAGAATTGCATTTTTTCGGGAGGGTTAAGTAACTTCGTTTTGAAAAGCCAGACATTTCATGACAAAGGTCATTTTTGTTTAATTTATTTAATGCTAACATATGACATTTTATGACTTCTAGTTGTAAGACTGTTGTTTAAGGGCAACTTTCTCTTTGTATTAATAAAACAAGTTTATGACAGTATTTTCTTTATATGAATAAGATTACAAACTGTTACTCTGTTTGCTTGAGTGCATGTGGTGTGTAATTGTGTTCCATTGGATGAAATGTCACCAGTTTCCTTGTCGCTTATTTGTTTTTCAGAAGCTTCGACAGGCTCACATGTGGCACGTCACACACTCAGTTACATTCAGGAGATTGGGAACGGCTGGTTTGGCAAGGTGAGGAAGTCCGTTTATTTACAGTCCACAATATGGGTGTGTATCTGAAGTGTGCTTAGCTCTGCAAGATGTCTCTATAGTTCTGGGAGATCACTAGGAGAGCAGAACCCAAAGTAATCTCAAGAACATGGTAATGACACTAACTTCTTGTAATGCAAGCTAGATGTTTCATTATCACTTGATTTAAAAAGTATGTACACTATATGGACGCCCATTGGGACACCTGACCACTAAAAGGTACTGTATTGACATTGCATTCAAATACGTAGACTTTAATATGGAATAGGTCCCCCCTTGTGCGACTATAACAGCTTCCACTCTTTCCACAAGATTTTGTAGGAATTTGTGCCCATTCATTCTGTAGAGCATTTATGAGGTGTGGCACTGATTTTGGAGGAGCAGGCCTGGCTCACAACCTTCATTTCAGTTACCTCAAGGTCAGGTTCTTCCACACTGAACTCATCCAACCGTGTCTTTATGGACCTTGCTTTGTGCACTGGGGCACAGTCATACTGGAATAGAAAAGTTTTTTCCTAAAACTGTGTCCACAAAGTTGGAAGCACCGAGTTGTCCAAAACTTCTTGGTCTGTTGAAACATTAAGATCGCCCATCACTGCAAATACTGGGCCTGGCCCAAACCCTAGAAAACAGGTGTTTCCCAATACTTTGGTCCATGTAGTGTACCTTGCATTTAACCGTGTTTGGAAGGCCTTATGTGATTAGGGGTGTAGTTAGTACACTGTTATATTTTGTAACTCCACAAAAAAGTTTTCTCTAGCTTACTATTGAACTAGTGTGCTCAGTTCTTAATTTGAAATATTTGTGAAAATAATCAAATGATAAAAATATTATAGTTACTGCACTGCATCTGTGACACTATAATAAACATGAAGATCTAATGTACACAGAATCATCTTTGAGTAGTGGATAGCACCACAAGAGTATTTATAGTATGTTAAACTTTCAACTTGAAAAAGTCTTTAAAGTTGAATAATTGTAATGTTTGTTTTTGATGCATTACTATATCACATCGTGGCCGTCTTCAGAATAAGTATGTCCTAATGTTGAAAGGTAAGGTTGAACTGACATTGCCAGCCCCGGTAGTGTATATTGTTTAACAGGTGTGTTTTGTCTCTTAACAGGTTTTGCTCAGTGAGATCTACTCAGACCCTGGTGTGGCCAGAGTGGTTGTCCAAGAACTCAAGGCTAATGCTAGCTCCAAAGAGCAGAATGACTTCCTTCAGCAGGGAGACCCATACAGGTAAGAATCTCTCCAGCAGTGCTGGTTTCTTCTAGTTTCTACTTGTTAACAGTTTACTGTTTTGGTAGCTACATTTTTAAACAAATCTAATATGAATATTTTTTGAATTTAGGAAAACTTAAAAATTGTTAGTTTATACTAAATATAAACCTTAGTATTACCTGGGTATGCGCTGATGCATACTTTTCTGGTTGATAGATCACTGGTTGATTTTAGTGATTTATCTTTATGCTTTTATTCTTTTGAGATTGAAAATAGTACAAACTGATGGTGAAATCGATAGAGTTTTATTACATTACAGAACCTTATGGAGTGTATCAGTACAGTATTAAACATTCAGAAAGTATTCAGAATATTTCCACATACAGTTCTATGCCAGCATTGCAATTTCACAGAGGCAGTGTGCCACATTTAAAAATGACCAGATTAAACACTTCACATTCCAAACTATGCTTGCTTAATTACAATAACAGTGTATTCTCAGAAGAGTTAAGATATGCATGTTTATTCAAATAACCACATGTTCATATGCATTTATTCCTACTTTCCTGTCTAAATTGCTTTGGCATTTTTTCTTTAAATGGTAGAGAATCTTTTGTGCACAGATTGATGCTCAGTATGCACTAAAAGAAAGCATGGGGTATTATGTTTAAAGATATGATTTTGTTACTTGTTTCTGACCCTTTTGCCACTGTAGATTAATTCTCCTTTTGTGTTAACAGCACTCTCTGTTGTCTAACGGCATTAAATTGCATTATTGATTTGTATGTATCTGTTTAAACTAAAAGAAGTGACTATAAGACAAGCTATTACATCTCCGTGGTGTTTTATGTCTGCTTCTGTAGGATCCTTCAGCACCCAAATTTACTGCAGTGTCTTGGTCAATGCGTCGAGGCCATTCCTTTCTTGCTGGTTTTTGAATACTGTGAACTGGTAAGTTGTGTTTTTATCACTTACAGTGCCAGTATGTGTTATTGCCCTTAATATTTTGGTGTAATCCTGAAGCAGGCAAGCACAGGTTGAAGGATGCTCTGTATGAATGGAGCTCCTTCTTTCTGGGTGATTTATTTTCTGTTTTTCTTGATCTATTTTGAGCTGACTGGCTGTGCCCGACAGGGATCTGAGCGGCATGGCTGTGCAAGGCGCTCTCCAGTTCCCTCATAGCCCAATAAAGCAACAGGCTCTGTTTACCCCTGCTGTCACTCTGCCTTCTTGCTGTGTTGGTGCATTTTATCGCCTTGCCTGCAAGTTAATGTGAAACACAGCCTGTAATGTGCGCATGTGTCGCATCTAGGCCAAGATTACAGTGCTTCCTTGTAAAGTAATGGTCAGCTGGGATATATCCAGCCCAATTGAAAGCTGAGTCTGGGACTGTATGAAAAGGTGCAGGTTTTATATTCCTTTTCTTAGTGTTTGAAGGTATAGGTATATGTGTAAGTGTGTGAGCCTAACCTAATTAGTTAAATGCTCCTATAAATCTGCTGCAAATCTTATCAACCTTAATGCTCCGCTGTTCTTATTCAGATAAGATGATGCCATGTAATACCAAGGGTTGATGTATAAACTTAAGTGTAATAAATCTCTTTAGGTTGTTTTTGGGAAGAGTATTTAAATGAATACAAAGCCAGTCTTTTATGTCAGGAAAATTGAGATTATTAAGAAATGAATAATGTTTTGGATTTTGTTTTAGATTAAGTTTTAGTTTTTAGATTCAGATAGCCACCTGGTTTACTGTTTCATATGATATTATAGTAAATGGACATCCCCAGCTTTTTCCAGTTAATTTTAATACAAAGTCAATGCAGTCTTATGAAAGAAAAAACATTGCCTTGGATAAAATTCTATGTGTGTGGGTGCTAAAATGGTGCCAAAGTGGAGCTCGTTAGGGCTGTGTAAGCACTTAGCTGCCTGCAAAGCCCTCATGGTTAGCAGCCAGGCACACTGCAAGCACCTGCCCAGCGGTGAGACACTGCAGCTTTGGGTCGAAGTTCTCCAGAGCTGGAGCAGGTGGATGGCACCCGGCCATCGCCTCTGTCCCTCAGGGCCAGGATGAGCTCACTGTGGCCTAGGATTGCGTAATGCAATCAGCGCCACCTGTGAAGCTCTTCTTTACCGAGTTACCATTGTAGCATGGGTTCCGACCTGTTCTGCAAGCTGCAGAGTGATGCAGGAGCACTGCTGTCTATATCTGTAAGAAGTTGAAGTTGCTGACATTTTAGTATGAAGATGCAGTCCTGTTTGTTTTACGGAGCCGCAAACAGGTCTTTTTCATGTCCGGGTCCCTTTGCTTACTACAGCTAAGCTGTAATCGTGTGGGACTTTTACCTGTTTTTATTGTTGGGGTGGAGCAAATGTCTTGTACTTATGGGTGGCCCTGATGTGATTTTTGAAGAGGATCTAGTTATTAAAGCAGTTGACTTTAAATACGTTAATTGATGTTTAAACACCAAATGTGTACAGTATACTGGATGTAAAGGTAAAAGGCATCCGAAATATTTCGGTTTGGTCTCTGACTCAATAAAGAAAACAACTTAAATAACTACTGTAGATAGTACTCTGAGTATATACTGGTTGGTCACCTTAATGACTTGATTTTTCATTTAGCTTATAACATTTTAAAGATGAATTGTAAAAATATTTCATATTAGTGCAATATTCAAATTGACTAAGTTGGTCTCCACAGTTAACCCCAGATTGTTTGTTTTTGTTTATTCTTTATTCATTTACTGAATTTTGCACAATAATTCTGCTCCCAGGGCAGGGTTGTACATGCTCTGTTGATTGAAGATTGTTGTGCATATGTATCACTGGTAACCAGTAGTGACCCTGACTCATTGCATTTTGGACAGAAATATAGCTGCAGGGTGCAACCGGAGCAGCCTTGTAGAATGCCAGTTGCTACTGGGATGAGTGACAGTCTGTCCTGTAAAGGCTGTCTTCAGGACACTCCTCTGTGTGTGTGTATGTGTGTGTGCACACTGAGGTCGCTCTGAGTGTAGAACGGGACATACTATGTGAGAAGGTTCACTACTTGCACCATTTTGTCACTTTATTTTTAAAATATTGTCATTTACAGAATCTGTTATATCCATGTAAAGGAATTTTTATGGCAGCTTTTACACAAGTAAAAAGTGGAACCTATACGTGCAGATAGATAGATGGTTAGATAAAACATTGTGATTGATATACAAAAAAACAGTGAATTAATGAATGATCACATCACTCAAATTATTATAAACAAAATATAAGCAAATTATTACTCAAGAGACACAAAGTATACTGAACAAGTGTTTTAACCTTGATTTAAAAATGACTATCATTACTGAATTGCTGAAGTGCTCTGGCCTTTTGTTACAGAGTTAATTTAGGATTGTCAGTATAGAATTTCTATTAGGAGAGTAGTTTAGCTCAGGATTAGGTTTACTGTGTGTATCTGGAACACTGACCCTTAAACATAAAACCACAGGCGGTAAATGTGGTCGAGGTTGAACTACAGCAGAATACTGTTTACTCATTTCCTCTCTCTGTTGTTGACAAGGGTGTGTTATGTGAGGAGGTCCAGCCTTGACAACGAAACAGGATTTCACTCAGTAAAAGCATTATGCATCCCTTTGGTAGTCACTCGGGCAAAGGGCCAGAGTTGTTTAAACCACAGCAGGCCACCAGGGACAGTAGTAGACCCTGTTATTTACCAACTGGAGTCTCTTTTATGGATGACATATTAATAATTATGCCATCAACATCGACACGATTTCTAATGTATTTTTAACCCTAATATAACAACAGCTTGCGGGATGAGCTTAAGTGAAATATGATGTTTGTGTAAGAATGTATGCCACAGTAGGTCTGTTGTGAAGACAGCTAAACCTTATTGCTTGTAAACAAAGCAACTCATCACCCTCACTTTCGCAAGCATGACACTTTTGCCGAAGGTTGCTCATCCATTTTATGGGTGTGAGCAGAGTCTCTCTTGCTGAATTCCAGTAATGGCAATTTGGATCGTGGGTGGTAAAAGGACCCTCAGCCACTGAGGAAGCGTGATCTCCTTTAAGGCCAGCCTTCCTCAGTTCTTCCCTCTATGGATAGATATGTGTAGTATCCCTCCTTCAAAGACTGAAATCCTCATTAAAGAAAAAGAAGCATAATGCATAAAAAAATATGTCTGTTTACTTTGGTTTTTTTCCTTGGCCTCCCTCATTAGTCTAAGGTGCCTCATGTCTCCTTTTCAGGTGTAAGATCCTGTGTTGCAACGTGATGGTGATATTACAAATATATGTGCTTCCCATTTTTTATTAATATTGCAGACATTTCTGAGATGATTCATTTTTTGTGTACAATGGCGTGCACTTAACAGGAAGAGGTATTTGGGGTAATGACACGATTTGACCCTGGCCAACTTCCTTGCTGGCACCAGGAGGCGTCTCGCCAGCATTGCTCTCGTCTCCTAAACTGGTCTTTGGCTTGCAGGACCAGAAACCAGACCCAGAGGAACAGCCCTCGGTCTCCAAGCCTGTCTGACGGCTGCTCTTTTATTTTTAAATTGCTGTGACACAGCATATAGTACACTCCATTAAATGGCCTTTCCCTTATTTGGTCCAGTCCCTTGGTGGCATTAAATGTAGCTGTGCAGAGAGAGATTGCTGCCGCTCAGTGGTTACTACTATGAAAAGCATATTCTGGCCTACCAGGTGAAAACCTTGCATGCAATGAGTGCATGGACAGTGTGGAGCAATGAGTATCTCCATTGAGTTTTCATTAACAGAATGTCAATGTCATGTGATGTATCTGTTTAAGCAGGTGTAGTGTTGCTTTTTGTTTCTGAGTGTAATGTCTGATTTGTGCTGTATTATGCAGGGAGACCTGAGGAGCTACGTAACTCAGCATGACTGGCTGTACAGGAATGGAGAGCTGCTGCAGCTTCAGAAGATGGCCTGTGAAGTTGCTGCTGGGGTCACTCACCTGCACAAGCACAACTTCCTGCACAGGTTCGCTTTCCTTTCTGGGCCAAGTACACTCCTGATAGATCCGGTGTGCAAGGGACACAGTACACCATAGGCCGTCCTAACTGTTCTGACCTATTTTGTATTACTGTACAGTTTTAAACTCGAACACTAGGCCTATTTGACATTAGTAAATACTTTAAATTATTGGCCACCTACTATAAATTGTTCCATAACTGCTATGCATTAGACTCTAACTTCTGGGTTTAATACATAACATTTTTCATCAAGTTTTCTGAGGTTTCCTCTAACATACAGTTGTATGCAGGGTTTTGGGCACACCCAGTCACCCAGTTTTTTTAATTTTCTGAGTCAAAAAAAGCTAAACATGGCCTCCAGTGACCACACTTCTACGCCTTCTAGTTTCTGTTTTCCCCCCAATATGTTCAACTCAGCAAATCAATAATAATTGTACAATAACCTGTGCAGATGAATGGCAGATTTAAGTTTGTGTCCTGGAGGGCGTGAGTATTTATTTACACTTAGAAAATAAACAAAGCGTGTCATTTGACCGGGGGTGTTCACTCTTTTGCATGATTGTACATGCCATTATTAACCTCTGCACCTGCTCTGACATTGCATAACCTTCACACATTTGACACATGGTCAAAGACACACCACATGGTGCCAAGTCATAAAACGCACAAATCACGGCTCTCCTGTTTCCAAGGTAACCTAGGCACGATTTTGTTCTTGTGGAGCCTTTTCTCTCCTGTCCTGATTTTTTTCCCCCCAAAAAAGGCAGTCTCTTAAAGGCATCTTTTCATTTTCATTTTTATCCAGCCAGCATGGGGTGTCTGGTGGAAGCAAGGCTGGAGCCGTTTAGGGTGTTGTGCCGCTCTCAGCTCAGTGGACTCTGTTTTGCATGCTCAGAATACACAGAAAGGAGTCCTATTACACAGCTCCCATGGATTGCTCGGTGTTGACTGTCCTTTGGTGCAAAGAGATGATGATTCTGCGGTTTGAGTGTAAAAGGATCCCCTTCACATTTGGAGGGTGTATTCATGTTGCTGGCTGGGGCAGAGTTGTAACTGTCCTACAAGAAGTCATGGAGATTCCGTGATGTGTCATAACGGGCATCATGAATATACTGGAGGCTTCTTTGCTTTTTGGTTGCAAAGCTGATTTACTACAAGCCACACTTGCCACTCTCACAACAGCTGCAGCTTTAGACTTCAGTTTTGAGACTGACACCGGTATAAAGATTGCACCGCATCCTCACTGCAGAGGTCTGATTAGAAAAGATCTGTCAGGCATTGAACACCACCAGAGTATAGAGAAGTAAGGAAAAGTCTATACTGATAGTGGAGTTAATTGAACACTTCTTGAATCAACCTTGCATGTCCAGATGGATTGGAGACAAATTCAGGGCAACACAGTTGTTTTTTTTTATGAGGAACAAAATCTTTGCTCCTAAACATTATCTTTGCTGCTGTTATGTATTATTTCTGGGTTGTATTCAAAACTTAGCATTGCTTTGCACTGCTTATGCTTTGTGCTTCCTGTATTTGCCATGTATGGCCAAAAGCACTGCTCTGATTCTCAGTGACAGAATGTCAGTACTGTATGAGCTGCATTTGCCAAGGGCGGGATGTAGTGTCTAAAATATCTGTGCATTGATCTTGCAGCGGTATCAGTGAGCCTGACAGTAGCCCAGAACTCTATGAGCAAAGACCGCTAGTGTCAGCGAAGTCATGGGAGCAGGTGGTAAAAGAAACTCCCAGTGCTCCTGGAACTCGCGTTTAGAGGAGGTGGCAGGGCCAAGCTGAAATCAGAGTCTCGCTTGCCGTAAGCGCTCAGTCTGAATGAGTCACCATATGTGCTGCATTGCCTTTTGCTGCCATTGTGAACCCTGTGTTCCTCCCTGGGAACAATATCCTGATGCTGTGCGAGTGAGTCGGGAAAAGCTCCAGCATCAGTGATTTTGTTGCTAGGGGGCGAGCAGAAACAGCAGGAAGACTGCCTGTAATCTGTCCCTAGAAACCAAAGGTGTAAAACCTTTGGCTTTTTGACAGTAGAGTATTAATACAAAGATGCACTACTATTATTTTCCTGTAAAACTAGGCATGCATATATATGCAAAAAGAAGAAACATAACTAAGAGACAAAAACTAGAGTGAGCAATTCATTGAAAACTGCATTCAAACTCAAACTGTTCATCAGCGGATCAAAAGTTTAAGACCATAGCCTTTAAAAGGCAGAATCTGTGCAAAAATCTGACTTTCATGTCACTTTCTGTCAGGCATTCATAGCAAGACCTCCTGATGGCAAAGGCAAAAAGGCTTTCTGTCTTTTAACATGTCAGGATTAAAACTTCTTAAAAGATCCTGAGCGGCATAGGACCAAAAAGTCAAGTGGTAGACCCCAAAAACATTTCACCTGTGCTGAGATACAGGCTGATCTTTGACCCATATGTATAATGTTAATTGCAGCCCAATAACCATAAGAGTGCATCTGCAAAAGAAGGACTTAATTAACAAAAAATGTCTTCAGAGGCCACATCTCCTCCCACGCTGTAAACATGCCTGTTTGGACTTTGCAACGGAGCACCAAACATGGGACATCGACATGAGACATCGACATGGGAAAGGTGGAAGAAAGTTTTATTCTCTGGCAAGAAAAAAAATGACCTGGACAGTCCTGATGGTTTCCAACATTACTGGCATGACAAGGACATCCCACTGGAAATATGTTCTACACGGAACAGTGGAGGAGACTCCGCCATGGTCTGGGGTGCTTTTTCCTTCAATGGAACAACGGCGCTGAAGGTTGTGCAGGGGCGTCAAACGGGGACAGGCTATGTGGAGATGTTCCAGCAGGCATTGGTCTTGACTGAGGACCTCTTCTGTGCGGTAATGACTAGGTCTTTCAACAGAACAACCCTGCAGTTCACAATGCCCGTCTGACCAATAACATCGTCTTTTGGACCATCCTGCATGTTCCCTGATCCAAATCTCATTGGGTACATTTGGGAATGGATGGCAAGGGTATTTTATAAAAACGGACGTCAGTTCCAGACCGTGGATGCCCTTCGTGAAGCAGTCTTCACCACATGTAGCAACATTTCCACCAGACTCCTGGAAACACTTGCATCAAGCAGGCCTAAATGAATTTTTGAAATGCAACAAGAACGGTGGGGCTACTTACTACTGAGTCCTTTTTTGACACTTTTCTTTCTGTTTTTATTTTTTGGGGCTATGGTCTTAAACCTTTGATCAGCTGATGAACAGGCTGTTTGAGTTTAAATGCAGTTTTCAATAAATTGCTTACTCTTTAGTTTTAGGCTCTTGCTCCTGTTTCTTCTTTTTGTGTTTTGAAGCTCCGCTTACAACCTTGTTATGAACCACATGCATGAAATGCGAATGCTTGTACTTTATCCTTTGGTCTTAAGATTTACTTCAGGACCGTATATTATATATAATATACACACGCCTTTACTAGACATCTAGTTAATGAAAGTTATCCTCCAATGTGAGGTGAGATCTGTCTGGAAAATCAAAAAGATGTGTATCTGTCTAGGAGGTAAATTATCAGTGAGCTCAGTGAAAAACAGGATGAGTAATTTTACCTGTTATTTCTCTGGAGAGATGCACCTAAATGGCTAATTAGGATCAAAAAAGGAATTACTTAGTAGCACATGAAAAAATAATTGATTTCAGCACAAGTGACGATAAATAATTCTTTGGATATTTCCTGTTTGATCATCAAGAAACTGTATTGTTTGATGAACTGTTTACTTAACACACTTTGCGTATGAATACACAATTCGATTTAAGCAGTTTAACATATACACCACTTATGGGTTTCACTGGTCCTTAGTTCCCATTCTCACCCAAATGCATTTTGGATGGTTGGGTTAACATTTCCCTAATTTGTCATTGTTCAAATGACTAATTTATGTGCATAATTTTGCTTTTTCCCTCTTTTTACAGTGATCTGGCATTAAGGAACTGTTATCTTACAACAGATCTGACTGTCAAAATAGGAGACTATGGAATATGCGCATCAAGATTTAAAGTAAGATTCTGTTTTCTAGACTAAAGATGTAAAGCAAAGAAAAAGCGTAATAGATGTCTTAATTAGCATATTTTATATGCCAGAATGTCCCAGTGAAGTACACCTTCTGGTTTATACAACAGCAGTAACCTAAGAGGCTAAGATTAAAAAAAAACTTGATGTTTCTCTCATGTTCAAGGAGGATTACATCACCACAGAGGATGACCAGTGTGTAGCTTTGCGCTGGCTTGCACCAGAGCTGGTTGGAGAGCTACATGGAGGTGTGATAACATCAGAACAAACTAAACCCAGCAATGTTTGGTAGGTACTGAACATTGTATGCCTTTGTCAAGGGTGTTAATATTTATTAATGTGAAAAGTGGTTGCCTTCTCCATTCAAAATCACATACTTTTACAGCTGAATGAAGCAAAAGCATTTTGCTTTCAATGTACTTTTATTAAGTTTTAAGACCACATCCCTTGTGACATATTTGCCATCTAAGCAAATATGTGTCTACATAGATTTAAAATGCAGCTGCATGCTTTTTGTGTTTTATAGACCATGTGTTGTACTGATGTTGTTAGTAGGTAAAACACAAGAATGTACCATTAACTAAATGTTTATTAGGTTTGACTGTGTTCTTTAAAGTTAATGAAAGGATATATTACAGTAAGGAGTGGCTGGTGGAAGTTAAGTAAAGATAGAATTGTGTGTTTTCAGGGCATTGGGTGTGACATTGTGGGAGTTATTCGAGAGTGGAAAGCAACCTTATACTCACCTGTCGGACAGAGAGGTTCTCCACCATGTCATCAGAGATAAACAAATCAAACTCCTCAAACCTCAGCTGGATCTGCCTTACTCAGAAAGATGGTAAGTTCTCACATCCTTCTTTATATGTGTCCTCTGAAGCTTTAAAAAAAAAAAAAAAAACAACAACAAAAACCCCCAAAACTGTTGTTATTGAATTTTTTCAAAATCCGCCTAATTCTGTATTTGTTTTTGCAGGTTTGAAGTACTGCAGTTTTGCTGGCTGCCAGCAGACAAAAGGGCCACAGCTGAGGAAGTTCACCGGCTGCTTACCTACCTTCGCATGCAGGGCCAGAAAGAAATTGAAGATGACTTTGAGCAGCGTTGGAGCTCTCTTAAACCCAATCCCACCACCCGGCAGGCCACCGTCAGCCATTCCTCCTTCCCTATCCTTGAGGAGTTTGATGATGGGCGAGAACCGGATGAGATGCTTACTGTAACCGAGACAAGTCACGGACTCAGCTTTGAATATGTCTGGGAAGCGGCAAAACATGACCACTATGACGGCCACAATCACTCTTCATTGGACACCACACTGAATTATCACAGCATGTTTTTCCCAGTGCCGCGACAGGACATCCAGGCCCACTTCCCAGAGAGTGCAGGTGAAGCGGAAGCTGAAAGAGTCCCAGGAACTGTGCCCGTGTTCGATGCTCGAGAGGCTACCTCTGGGAATGAGTACTACATTCAGTTGGAGGAGCAAGATGAAAGTGATATAGGAGTCATAGACAGCCAAGATGCTGAAGGAGCCACTGCTTCAAACAAGGACCAATTTGTTGTTTTACAGGACATTCGATTAGATGAATCTAGCACAGATGCAGATTTCTTCCATCAGAGCATAGATTCTAAAGACTCTTTCCTCCAGGACAGCCATATATGGTCTTCAAGTGACCATGAGAGTCCTTGTCATGCAAACATTTTTAGTGAGAATGATTCAAAACTGGACTCTCATTCTTTCAGTGGTTTCATGGAGCTTCCAGAGATTAGTTTGCAAATCAGTAGTTCACTGCCCAGCGACACAAATCGCATAGTAGATAATAAAGGTTTTGCCACGACCTTTTTAGGGGCTGAACAAAATGCTGCTCATTTGGGAGACATTGAGACAGATAATACAGATTTAATGAAGCTTCTTAACACTGGGAAACTGACTGACAACTACTTGTTCCTCAAAGAAAACAGCCTAATGAAAGAGAACCCTGATTTGCCAGGGGCAATGGACATCCGGGAAACAGATTTATCAGTAAACCCTTTTGATGGTTTACATGTCTCAACTAAATTGAACGTCACCGATGATCCCTCAGTATCTGTAGTACGTTCTACCCAGCTAAGGGATGAATTCTTGGACTTGGTGAGTCCTATTTTAGGAGATTTCTTATCGCCTTTAAAAGGAAGTGAAACACTGGTGCCTTCGGATACATTCTCAACAGAAGAAACCTGTAGCAACCAGCTGCCAGACATAAATGGCTCTTCCAATGAGGAAAGTGCTCAGTTAGCTTCCTCAAAAGCTTGGATTTATTCTACTTCTGAGTCTACCTCTGAGAACTCTGAAGTCACTATTGTAAATCCAGACCATAGTCATGACTTCATTGTTGAAAGTGCCACAACAGATATTTTGTGCACAGATGCCAAATCCCCCAGCCTAGGAGAAAGCCTCAAAGTCCCAAAGGGGAATGGGCAGTACAGAGTAATTGCTGAGTCTTCTGAGCAGAAAAGCCAGACATCATCTCCTGGGGATAAATCTGCTGTAATAAACAGTGGTCTAATTGAAGACTTAAACAGCAGTGACCCTCTGAGTGATATGGTTTTGGATGGGCATCAGAATAGGAAAATTGAAGATGTTCAGTTTCCAGAAACCATGGATCAGAAGGAATCCTTATTGGGTGACCATTTATCTCAGGATATGTCTTCAGTCTTGATTTCAGACTCTTGTTTGGATCAGATCAGTCAGGATAGCCTTCTGGAGGACAGCATCTCATCCACTTTACCAATTATTGAGAATTCAGCGGAGACACCTGATTCGTTAGATTCTCTGGACATGCATAGAGAGGTGGGACACATAGAGTCACTGGACACCCCTGCTGTTCATAAGCTCCAGCCACCGTACAAAACCGCTGATAGTGGGTATGAAACGGAGAACCTTGAGTCGCCTGAGTGGAATTCTCAACTGAGCATGAAGGATGTACCAGAGGAGGAAAGCAGTAATGCAGAGGAGCCTGCTGCAGCAACACTGGGCCCTCCAGATATAGTTGTGTCTGAAGTGGACAGTGTACCTGATGTTCACGAAAATGGAGATGGTCACCACCAGGAAATTGGTGATGCACCTATTGGTGGGAGCTACAGAGATTCTGCTTACTTCTCTGACAATGAAGAACCGGATAAGAAGAGTGATGAAATCAATGGTAGAACCTTGGCTGTGAGTTCTCCTATAGATGATGGGAATAGTTCCGCTGCAGAGATTCCACTTCTCACTATTGCTAAGACGAAGTCGGAGGGGTCTGAGACTCGTGTTCACCGAGAAGACTTTGGTCCTGCAGTCGAATCGTCTGATGTGACTTGCCTGCCTGAACTAGTCTTCACCACAGAGGAGGACAGCGATAAAGAAGAGCCAGTGTTGGTTGATTGTTTTGAGAGAGTGGATAAATTAGAGACATTTTCTGATCTTTTAGAAAGTCAGACTAATTCCAGTGTGACCCCTGAAGCTCCAGAAGAAACATCCCCTACCTCGTTAAAGTCTTCAGCAGACAATATGGTCCATGCAAAGCTAGTAAGGACTTACGCCGGAGAGGGCCCAAAGAAAAAGGAACCGGACATGGAAGGTAGATTTCTTGGGAAGCTGGATGGACCTGCAGTGACCGGTGGATCAGAAGATGGCATGGAGGCTGACGAGGAGGACGAGAACAGTGAGGACTCGGATGATGACTTGCGTGCTTATAGACTGCACAGTTCCGGCTCTGAAAGCGAAGATGATGATGTTCATCCGGTGCCTGTTATAGTGTCTGACAACAGCAATGCCTGCAACCTGAAAAGCCTGCTGAAACCCAAGTCGCTCCAGACCAACAGATCCACAGCAGCAGGGGACAGTAAAGAAGACAGGAGAGCAGTGTCCTTTTTTGATGATGTGACTGTTTATCTTTTTGACCAGGTATAACACTTCATAGCATGTACACTATGCCTGTAGAGGACAAGCTTTGATTGGCAAACAGTGTAAATTGTTCGGTTTCCACTGTTCCATAAATGTAGACCGGGATTAAGGCTAGTCCTCAACAACGCAGGACTTTAAATGCAGATTAGTAAGGAAAATACAGTCTGTACCAGACTTATTTTTTAAATTAATCTTTAAAAAAAACAGCAAGCTTTGACTCTAGTTGACTCCACACTATTTGTATAATGGCTACCTTTGAGAAGAAATTGTAGCATGCTTCCTTCTGAATAGCATATGCCAGAGAAATGTAGCACAGAAGTTCATTCGGTAGATTATCACATGCTGTTGTGTGCATGATTGAAGTATTTTACTAAATGTTGTTAAGGCATATACACCAAATAGCCATTCTATTAAAACCACTTGTAATATTGCACAGCCCTCCTTCTGCCATCAAAACAACACTGACCTTTCACAGTTGGACTCTGAAGGTGTGCTGTGATATCTGGCACCAACACCTTAGCAGCAGATTCAGTAAGTTGCAAGGTGGAGCCTCCACTGATCAGACAAGTTTTGAGAGCTGTGGAATGTTTTGGCACAGGGCCACTGCCATTGGAGAATACTGTTACCATGAAGGGTTACTTGGTCTGCAACAGTGTTTAGGTAGGTGATGCATGTTAAAGCAGCATCCACATGAATGCCAGAACCTGAGATTACCCAGCAGGTACTGACCACTTGCATACCAGGAACACCCCACAAGACCTACCCATTTAGAGATGACAATTCCAGCTTTTATCAGACGCTTTTATCCAAAGCTTCCATTCCCTAACTACAGGGGACTGTGTCCCTGGAGCAACCTGGGGTTAAGGGTCTTGCTCAGGGACCCAGGGTTGCTGAAGGTGGAATTCGAACCCATGACTTCTTGGTCCAGAGGCAGGTATCCTACCCACAAGGCCACCACCATGAGGCTGTCGCCCATCACAATATGGCGCTTCGCTCAAAGTAGCTCTTTTTTAGATCCTTTTTCATTTGTCCTGTTCCAGGACATTGGCTTCAAAACTGTCTGTTCACTTGCTGCCTAATATCTCACCCCTTGACAGAGACCTCTTTACTGTTATTCACCTCACCTGTCAGTGGTTTTAATGTTGTGGTTCACTGGTGAATGATCCTTGTGAGGTGTGTACGCAAGTTGTTTGGAGTTTTAGAGCTCCTTTTTGAGCAGTATTTTTATTTGCTATTGATTTTACAGCCCACATACCCTCTCTCACACATGTATGTGCTAAAATATGGGATAGTACAAAAGGTTCACTCTCGCCTTACTGCTTATGACCATTACCCTAGAACGAGCACAATTATATATTCATAGATTCTCCCTCAGTATTATTGCTGTATTTTTTTTTTATTTTTTTTTTAACTGTTTTCAAAATGTAGACAATTTACAAATATTGTTACTCTCCCCAACTGTGGTTATTTATTTATCAAGCTTTAAGGAAAACATTATCCAAAAGTATCTGTTGTACATCTTCTGTCATTGCCTGGTTCATCTTTCAGTGGAAAATCTCCATTCAGAATGAATTCTTTGTAGTCTGGGACTAGATTTAATCCACTGTCAAGGAAACTGAACCATAGTGTCTCAAACCATTGAATAATCTATTCTAGAATTCAGTAGACGGGAATTACATTATTGTACACATAAAATGTTTTTTTCCATCAACAACATCTGGATCAGTGTCCTTAATGAAACCTTGTTTCATGCAGGAAACCCCTACAAAAGAACTTGGAGATCATACATTGGGTTCTAACAGCCAAGTGTCCGAGTTTAACAGCCCACCAACCTCTTCCAGCTACCTTAACAGGTTTACCAACTCAGAAAGCTCCACAGATGAAGAAGGTAATGTACTACAGGGGTAACGCTGGACTACAGGGGTCCTCGAGTTATGACACAGATCCGTTTCTTCGACATTGATGTTTTGGTGTAAGTCGAAACACGCTAGCCTAAGTCACTTACTGATCCTAACAGTTGTACAATCATAAAAACACAACTAAGCCACAAAAAAGGAAAAGGAGAACTCCCTCACTCCTACGCCGCAGCGCTACGCCTTCTTCCACTGTGCACAACCAAACTAGTTCGCCCACGCAGTCCGTAAGTACGAGGCAAGCAGTGTACGCCAAATGGGAGTGAACGTCGTAAACTCGAAACATAGTATGTTACTGTTGTACCTCTAGGACCCCCTGTACTGTATTTTCCCTTATGTTTTAAAGCAGCGACATACAATAAGTGAACAGAATGTCTTTTCCCTGTGTGCTCATCATGCTCTTTGCACTTCAGTGTTTTGTCTAAATGTACCCATGAGGCTTGTAAGTAAAAATCTCTTTTAAATTGTTTATATTACAGGTGGTGCGTTTGAGTGGGATGACGACTTCTCTGCCGAGTCAACTTTCCTCTCCAAAGCCAGCAGTGACAGCTCTGCTAGCAGGACTGCTGCAGCCTCCAGGTACATCTCTCCACCCCCTGCAACCCGCTCCTCAGAACAGAGCTGGACCAGCCCCTCCTCCACATATTCTCGCTTCTCCATTTCGCCAGCAAGCATCGCCAGCTTCTCCCTCACCCACCTCACAGACTCTGACATCGAACAAGGAGGTAAGTCTTGCACAATTCACATCTAGTTGAAAACATCATTACTGTTTCAAGAAAACCAACGCATTTTGTTACAGCTATATGAGTAGCCAAATTACGCCTCATCAGAATGTATTTTTATTTCAAATTTAGTACGATTGTTTTCATGAATGTAAACATGACAATAAGACAGTTTCCAACTTGACATTCAGTGGGAACAACACTGACATGTGTTCCAATATGTGTGTGCATCACACATACAAAGACAAATCTGTAGCCTCTCATTCATACATTTTTATTGTTGTGGAGGCTCTTGATGGGAGTTGGAGCTGTCCACTTTGGTGTTAGGTGCTGCTTGTTGATTTATCCATAAGCCTCTCTTTTACAGCTCTATGTGAGCGAGAGCTACAATCACAGATTCAATCATAACATACTGCACATTAATAGCTGCACTACAGCCACACCATTATGAATACTTTGAGGGATCCTACTAGCAAACATTGTTTTTGCTAATAGAATCTGTTTGTTTAATAATGATCAATAATAATAAACTTGGCATGATTAACACATTAATTTTGGCAGCCTTAATTTTAATGCATCAGTCAGAAGGTATCATTCAATACATTTTAAACCCTTTAAATCATTTACAATGTCTTGGCCAATTAAAATCTATTTACATAGTCCAAACTCCTACAACACATTTTTAAATCTTTTAAGTTGTCTGTGAGCTCTTTGTTTCTCTCTGTTATTTTCATCAGGAAGCAGTGAAGATGGAGAGAAAGACTAAAGACTGAAATGTTTGTCTTAAAATGTCTGGGCTTGGGGACAAAGTTCTGTAAATGGTGGAGAGACGTCTGACACTAGTCTGAAGGCTGCGATCGCTTGTCAGGCGGCATTGCTATTTCTCTTTTAAAGATGGAAAAGAAGACGATGGGAGATCAGTTGGTGTCCACATCCTCTACATGTGTTCTCTTCCTACACTTTGTGCAGCAAACGAAACATGTCTATCCAACCTCAGAGTGACCTCCGTGAACTTTGCTGTGTTTTACGTCTGTGCAATTTGAAGGAATCTGTCTTGCTTCACATGCTTTCGCGCTTCCCAAGTGTCCTGCTCCTCATTTGTCTTTCTACACGCAGGGGAATTCATTCTCTTTCTGTTAAAGAATTTCTCCCTGAAAGACTGAGCTGAAACTCGGCCAGAAGACTTTTCATGGAACACTGATCAGCCAATAGGCTCAAATGCAGTTGTGCAATTCGTATCGTACGGTACTCACCTTTTACTTTCTAACACTGGATTTTCCTTTTTGGGGGTGAAATCTGGTGTGAAACGCTTATTTGTTATAGGGAGTAGCGCTGAAATAGGTGCAACACTCATGTCATTACGCCTCTTTGCAGTCCATCTAAAGATGTTTTTTGCACACAGTGTTTTTTTTGCCACTCACAGTAGATTCAATAGGGAAGTTTATTATATATCGAAGAAAAATACTCTCGTTGCAGTAATAGGCTTTCTCTACTAGGTTTATATTTAAACCAGCGAGAAGCCGAATTCGAAAGGGTAAGGATGTCCTTAGATTGTCAAATGCAGGTTGGCGACTGATCCTTTTAGGCTTTCCCTGTTGAAATGTACACAGTGCCTGGAACACCCCATGTCTGTTCTTATGTGGCTGCAAGGGGTTTAATACTATTCACCATCTCAGCTTTCAATTATGATCTCGTGGCCGCAGTTCACCATCTCACCATGCACATTTACCAATTTGCATAGAAATATATGCTAATGATTTTGGACGTCACTGTTTTCTACGCCATTTCCAAATTAACCAAAATGTTGTGAAATTCATTGGGCAGCTGAGATTTTTTTTTTTTCCATTTAGTTTCTAATACTTTTAATGTCATGTCACATTGTGCATATGTCTGAATTATCATCCACATCGCCTTCATGTAGAATGTAGTATGAATTGTGACGGTGGTTATGAAATATGCTTCATATGAAAGGATGGCAGGGCTAAACCTTTACAAGTGAACACTTCATAGCCCTAGATGGTCGAGTAACTTATTTTGTTAATGTCTCCACATTAACTCTAAAGAGCAGCTTATGAACAGACACTACAGTTTTCAGAGTAGCTCCTTCACTCACGATTAGAACTTTCAGAATAGTTTCAGTGAGCCAGTCGCTGTGTTAAGGAATTCCCCTTTGTTTGCAAAATAAACATGTGTTTAGTATGTACATAGCTTTGAAATGAACCGAGTAAGCTAAAGATACAACAAGGACAAGCTTTTTGTCTTTGAATATTTTCAACCATGGGAAAATGCTTCTTTTTTTTTTTTTTTGGTTGGTTTAGCTTCATTGTGGAAACCAGGAGGCTCCAGATTGGGATAAGTAATCAGGGGGCATAGATAACGATGATAATTCAGTATAGAAAGCTGTGTTTTAGAACAGTTCAATATTTGTATTACCAGCACTCTTTTAGTTGATCTTGAAATTTTATTTAAGGAAACTCTGTTGGTTTTATTCTACAGTATATACATTTGCTTAATCTTGCACATCTTGGAGAAGAAAAAAAAAGTGTATCTTAATGTTGGACTGTACCGATGTGTATATAAATGTTGAAATTTTGTCTGTAAATTGGGAATGTTCTAGGGGTAAGGTATCATTTTGTAATTTAAAGCTAAAGTATCACATATCACTGTTTAAAAATGATCAAAAATGAGATGGTCGAAGGAAGTAAAATAACTAAGAAATGCAGGTCATGTCCTTATAACTTGTAAATTAAAAAAAATTGATATTTTTACTTCATATTGATTATCATGCTTAGTGTAACTGAATGAATTGTTTATAATTACACTGTTTATTATTGAAATAAATGAAAAATTACCTCTGTTGCCCTCTTCTCACAAACATATTCACTCATCACATGATAGTATATTTTAGTGTTCTTGTGTTAAATGCTTTCTATGCACACATTTATTGAGAAAGAGTATCACACACATTGAAAAAAAATGGACAAATCTGTACCTAGTCAGTTATTCTGCCACTGTACACAGTATATTGGTCTGTGACAGCTGTTAAACCTTATAGGATGATGTAATGGTCACGGTGGAGTCAGTCATGTGATTTGTTGTTATGTAGGACTGTTTGTTGAAAGTGGACAGGCGTGGGCGTACACGTTATGGACAAAAGTATTGGGACACCTGACCTTTACTAACAAGGACTTTAATGACCTTGCATTCAAATACACAGACTTAAATATGGAGTTGGTCCTCCCATGCAGCTGTAACAGCTTCCACACTTCTTGGAAGGCTTTCCACAAAGCCGTGGGGAATTTGTGCCCATTCATTCTGTAGAGCACTCATGAGGTCAGACACTGATGTTAGATGAGAAGGTCTGGCTCGTAAATCTCTGCTTCACTTCATCCCAAAGGTGTTGTATAGGGTTGAGGTCAGGGCTTTGTGTGGCCAGTCAAGTTCTTCTACACCGAACTCATCCAGCCATGGAGCTTTACGAACTGCGTCCACAGAGATGGAAGCGTGGTTGTGTCCAAAATGTCTTGGTTTGCTGAAGCATTAAGATTGCCCTTCACTGAAAGTAATGGGCCTAACCCATACCCTGGAGCAACTGGTGTCCCAATACTTTTGTCTATGTAGCATCTGATTAAAATTAAATCGGGGGATTGCTTAACTTCTAACAAATGAACCATGTTATTCCTGGAAATGTTTAAGACTGAAAAACACACAGGTACACAAAAACAAGAAACAAAAGTCACATATGGTTGAGAAGAGGCTGGGGCTCTGAGGGGTGGGGGTGTCCAGAGCAGTAGGCTGAGGCAGTTGTGTTTGGATTCCAGAGGAAGGTGCGGGGGCCTTAACATCCCAAAGCGTTCCCATTCACCTGCGTCTGGCTCCGGCCGGGCAGAGGACTGCGAGGGGCCACACGCTGAGCCTCTGTGGAGTTCCCCCTCACGGACAGGTGCTCCCATCCTCCCTGTGAGTACACAGCCACAACTCTACTGGCCTGACTGTGCTGAGATCTATGCCTGTTCACCTTTTCTTTATTTAATTATTGCACTTCTTGATCACTTAATGCAGTTAAACTAGTGAGAAAGGAGACTCACCCCTATTCCGAAGTCCCAGGTCAAGCCTTTAGGCTGCATGGGCCGCACTCCCAGCCTGTGGCACACAGTGCCGGGGCTTTCTGCAGGATGAGCCGGGACCTTATCAGCTGTAATCCAAACCTGCAAAAAAACATATGCACCTTATCTTAGCCTGGATGACTCCGGCACTACACATCTCTGAGTGTTCTTTGTTTTGGTAGCACATTTTTTTCTGTTTTCCTATGGCTGTACTGTATTGAACTAGATAAGATAAAAAATAAAAGAATCCTTTACTTGTCCCACAGGTGGGAAGTTTGCGTTGTTACAGCAGCAAAGTGAACAGAACAAAAGAAGAAAATAGGAACAGCATAACAAATGGAACTAAAAGCTATACGACAGTATAATTTAAAATGTGTGTGTGCATACACATATGCATGTACACAGTGGGTATCTTCAGTTGCCTAATGGCAGCAGAAATAGTAACACTGAACCTGACATGTTGCACACGAAAGAACTGTGGCACTTCTCAGTCCTTGGTGTGTGGAAGAGTGTTTGCTTGTGTGTTTATGCCATGTGAACAGTGAACAGTGTTTAAGACTTCTGAAACAGCTAATGTATGATCTGACCTGATCCAGAGGTCCAACGGAGACCTTGCACACGTTGCCAGAGATGAGCTCCCACGCAGATCCCTGAGGATAACTTGGAGTCAGACCCTGCCTGTACCACAGGTTACCTGGAGGAATATATCACACCAATGCTTGATCAGAACTTAAATCAGATGTGCTGGTTCCATTTCTTCTTTGCAGCTTTTTTTTTTAGGTAATATATTATGAATACTTTATTTATCACATAAACTTTCACTAAGCCTAAAAATCGGTGGAAGAGCTAGTTTCAACACTTACTGTTTTCATCCACAGCAAAAACCGAGGTTCTGCCCACAGACACCTGTCTGAGGGTCTGCCTGGGGGGAGAGGGGATGTGGTACCAGCACTCGCCTGGAAAATATATGAAGAAAGTCAGCCTTTCCCCTGACACTTCATCATATACTAATGCCATCGTTACAGTTTGCTTGAATAAAAACAAATTATAGAGAGTGCTTGCAGTTCTCATCCCACCTGCAGGGTTCTGGGATGACACTGAGCCGCGGTAGAAGATGGCTCCATCCCGGGCGATGGCCCACACCTGGTGGCCCCCTCCGATGCAGATGGACTTAAAGGGCTGGTCTGTCCCCACATGGAGCCAGGAGCTGCCCTGTAGTTTAAGTAGGTCAAGTAGGTTTTTTTGTCGTTTCCACCACATATACACAACATACAGTGAAAGAAAGAACAGAAACAGAACCCCGCAAGTGAAGACAGGAGAGTGCAAAAAAAATCCAAAAAACAAAACAACCGGACAAGACAACATTCAGGGCTGCTACCGTACTTGTCTGAATGAATACAGTTTATGACAGATACTGTATTCAGCCAGTTGAGAGGCGATCAGTACAGAGTGCTGGATGGTGGAGAAAAGGGAACTCTGGTAGACCTTGATAAAGCTCTTGTGGGCTAAATAGCAATGATGCTCCAGATTCATCAAGTTAGTAAAGTGGCCCTTTATTGGCACATGTGAATTTAACCCATTCACCAAGTGAAGTAGTGGGCAGTGCCCAGAGTGCAGTCTGTGGGACGGTACCTTGCTCAGTGGTGCAACTAGCAGTCCTGGGATTCAAACCTACGACCTTCCGATCACAGAGCCAATCCCCTACCTGCATGCATTGTTGTGTAAGATGAGGACAGAGGACTATAGAATGAGTGTTTCCTCACGGCTGGGTTGTGAGCGTTTACTCCCAGACGACACAGCACATCGCCCTTCTCACTGATGGCCCACACAGGCACCTGCTCCAGACTGCTCTGAGCCAGGCACGGCAGGATGGTGACATCAATCAGTGGGATGGGAGGGACATTCTGCCAGGGCCCCATTAACGTAATCTTACACTTCCTGTGGAGGAGGAGAAGGGGGAGGGGGAAGACGGACCCAAAGTAAATACGTTTCACTTGCAAAATCCAAATGCTATCAAATTTCTATCAAGAAAAGGACAATTCTTTTTACCGAACCCATCGCCTTCGTCTCACAAAGTCCTTCATGGTCTTGTAACCATGAAATGTCCTGAAATGGACCCACAAATTACAGCTTAGATAAGTAAGATTGTAACAATCCCTCATAACTGTGTTCCCACAGAGGGAAGACGCACACTTTTACGTTTGCGATTACTTTCTGTTTCAGTAATTTGTATCATTTTATATGCAATAATAAATGATGCAGAGTAGATTTCCAGCGTATACACTATGAACATTGTTTGAACATCAAAGTCTGCAAACTGGAAGACGTACACTGGGAAATCTGCAGCATACTGCCAGCCCTCTTTGTCTGTTCCTCCTGGGGTGCTGTAGTCAACCGTCCAGTCTGACACCTGAAATACAAGTCCCAAAGTGGCAATACATGTTTATTACATGCAAAAATAATTTGTATGTTTTAACACATCTCTGCATTATTTCACAGTAGGGCTGTAAAAGTGCACAGCTTACATTTTAGAACATGAGAATTTATCATAATCAGCCATTATAAAGTATGTGCTCAAATGCAAAAATTCAGCTTGGTGTGGTGTTGGTGTTGTCTATATTCCAATAATAGTCTTTGTATTTAGTGTATTTTTTATAATAGTACTTAATAAATTAAAAAAAATCACATTTCGAGATTTCGTGATCGACTTAACACTCTCATGAGGAATCATATTATTGCACTTTCCTCTTTTTTTGGCTCTCTTATTTAGTTAAGGAAGGGTACCATATGTTTACTTCAAGACATCTTATTGAACGTAACTGGACAGCTCAACACGCTTTGAGGAGAGTGCTATTTCTATTAAGTCTATCAGATATCATGGAATGACCAAGGATTGGGTATCCAGTGAAAAGTGGCATCACCAGGGACTGAAACGGCAAAAAGAACAACTTTACAGAATATAAATAGTAGGACCGGCCAAGTTAACACGTCACTGTGTTAATGCAGTATTTACTTAATGCCGACAATTTTCTTTCACAGATTAACACAGTTTTTTTTTTATTACTTTTTTTGTGCTTGACCACTTCACCTCATTCTAACAGGGACACTTGCTACTGAACATGCACTGTTTATACTGTTATAAAAGAAAAATGTTTCTGCTGGTAAGTAAAAAAACAAAAAAAAAAAACCATTTATATATTGTAACTTGCTGTTGCTCGGAAGGTGCCTGTTATAATGTTATGATCGTGACTCTGGAGGGTAATTTAGATAAAACATAAATGCCCTGCAGTGACAAATAGCTTCAGTTTTATATTTTATTTGATTACATTAATGTTTAAGGTGAGATTTACAGAAATATTCGAACCTCAGCTGCACCTTATTTGTTTAACGTCCTCGCGAACCAGATGTTACTGCACTTTTATTGATCTAGCAGTGCGCAATACACTACTAATAAAACACTACTTTTGAACATTGAATTGATCGCAATTAAAAAATGGAATCATCGCCTTGCATTAATAAAAAAGACGAAACTTTGCACTGTATCTCGGAATGCTGTACCTCACAACCACTCTGCAGCTCTGCACCTAAAGCCCAGTACACCTACCCATGTCCACTGCGGTGAGGGTGGTGTGGTGCTCTCTTTGGTGCACTCCTTCAGTCCGAGGGCATCGCTCCACATGTAGCGGTCTGTGGGAAGACCCCTGCAGAGCAGAGGGTGTGAAAGAGAGTTCCTTCAGTGGGCAAGACTTGGAAAACATCTCAGGAGACATTGAGAAGAGACTTACTTATCTGTGTATCCGGTCATAGGGTTCCACCGCTGATTCTCATAAATATAAACGTTCCTTACGTCGGTCAGACTGTGCTGATTCACTTCACCACCTGATGTAGGGTGAGAATTTTTCTAACATATCAGGAAGGAGTTCCAGGACATTGCTACTACATGTGGTCAGCACATGCCATTCACAGATAAAAAACAGGCAGTGTAATCAGCAAGCATAAGCAAGACATTTGCTGGACAGAAAATGTAATGTTTCTTTAACTGTTGACTAGTTAAAGGAATACTGCACTGTTTTCCAGTCTCAGCTCTATCCCCTGCATATGTGTTCTATCAAATACTATGAAACCTATTTGGATCTCACTTTTAACAGCAGCCACAGGCAGATTGAAGTCATATGCAAAGGTTTGGGCACTCCTGGTCAAATTACACTTGCAAATTTCAGGGCTGCAACTTCCATCTTATTTGCTGAGTTGAACATAGTGTAAAATAGTACAAAACGCGGCCTAACTTTTGCACTCTTTGAATGCAGTGGCGGTTGTGCATCTATCTACCAGGCATACACTATAATGCAGACAGCCACGAGAGAAAGTTTCACTGAGGCTTTTAGATAGATGTTTTCCAATTTTGAATTCTGGATCAATACAAATAAAAAAGCTCCAGAATTAGCGTTGGAAATCTAGTCCCATCTCTGAAGGAATGGAATTCCACAGATATATTTCCTAATTTACACGCACCTCTATAAAAGGTTCTATAAAAGTGAGTTTGTATACATTTTTATTTATCAGCAACTGTTGGAACGTTTCAGTTCTTCTTGAAAATGCAGGGAAATGCAGCAGATTAGGCTGAAAATACTGCAGAGTGTTCATTTAAACTAGCCCTGACTCTCACTACCTTGGGCTGTACCCTGAGCTGGGGTCCCCTTGCAGCCCCCCGTGTAGACCCAGGCGGTGTGATCATGGCCGACGCCCCACACCACACCCAGACTGTTAGACTCCACACAATGTAGATGACCAGGGACCTGACGCCAGAACCTGAGCTCACACACATACACACACACAGCCACTAGCATGCATGCCAAGCCAAATTCATGGAAGTCGGCTGTCTAGAACAAACAGTGAACCGAAGACATGATCGAACAAAAATGACACACGTTCATTCGAGTGAGTGAGCCAGGAACCAGATGATACAGCTGATGTGAAAATGCAACAAGATGCAGATGCGAAACAAGGCCCTTGCCTGAGTTAAAAACACACGAGAGCAAGAATAAGAGATGAAATCTGGCAGAAGGTCTTACATCTGGTCGCAGGGTAAATACTGGGTAGGTGCCTCCAGACTAGGGGATGGCTCATGCACCATGATATCCCCTTTGGAGGTGACGGCCCACAAGGCTTGTTTGCAGGGAGGACCCCGGAGAGCCCTGGACTCACAACATGACTCACTCAACAGAGACAGCTGCAAGCAACACACACACACACACACACATCTTAATATCAGAGACAGGCGATAAAAATTTTATAGCCACCTATTCAAGCCAGTTAAATCATGGCCATGATTTAAACCTTGAGCTTCCCACTGGAAAATGAATGGCTACTAGTTGTTAACCCATTCAAATACGTAGACAGAATATATTCAAGTATGGTTACATTTTTGCTTGGGTTTTACACATAACTGCATAATCAGATCAGCCAACTTCTTGTCCCAGTCTGTTTAATGTCTACTACATCAGTTTGTATCTCGTACAATGTGCCTGGTTGCAGGTTTTTAATACAGCCAGGACTGTCAGGGTTCTTTAATTAAAACTGATTACTCTATTTAAAAAATCTATTAAAAGTGAAGTGATTAATCAAGTGGCGTCATAAAGTCGATCTGAACATTCTCCACAAGCACTCAAGTGGAAACCCATAAACCCACTGGGCAGCACACATATGACTTACATATGTAAAGTAATATTAAATTGTTTATGTAACATACTGCATGAATATTATTACTCAATTAATGGTCAAAATGATCTACAGCTTAAGTGATTATAATGTAATTAGTTGTGAGAGCTCTAATTCCAACCAAGCTGGTCCAACACCACTGAACTGATTATTGTGCTCAAGCATCTCTTACTGTGTGTGTGTCACTGTGTTATTTGAAACTAGTTTACTCATGTTTACCCAGTTCTCAAAGTCTTGATAGGACTCTGTAGCCAGTAGAATAGGCCACCTCTGCCTGGTCCTCTCGGCTGTGTATACAGCCAGTGTATACAGGGACTCGCGCAAGACTGGAACAAGAGCAGTCACCTCCCTTATCACAGCATACAGATACTGAAACAGAGAGCAAATTCGTTTGATAGACAAATGACAGATGACAAAATATGATTTAGTACTAAGCCGTTCTACTGCAGGTCCACTTTCAGCACATTATTAGACCTGATACTTTTCTTTAAAGTGGCCATTTTTGTCACGCATGAACACTCCACACAACACAGTGTGAGAATGGTTTTTGTGTTTAGCCTTTCACCCAAGTGAAGCAGTGGGCAGCCAGTGACACAGCACATGGGGAGCAGTGTGTGGAGATGGTACCTGGTGCCACTGGAAGTCCTGGGACTTGAACCCACGACCTTCCGATCACAGAGGCAACTCCCCAACAGCCAGGCCACCAGCTGCCCTTTAGTTGGTAAGCTATTTACTTAAATCTGAGTTTGGGTTTAGGCCACTTTTCCTATTTTTGCTCATGAATTTGTTACAGATAAATTTGATTACTGATTTTCAGCATAACTGGATCCTCACCTTCCTCTCCTCATTGTGTGTATAGGAGATGTAGAGGATGTCATCCTGAGGCACACCACCACCTCTGACCTGCTCCAGAGTCACCCCCACCTCCTCCCACTGCTGCGGCGGCCAGTCCCTCCACCAGCTCATCACACCCTTCCTCACACTCACAGACTGACCCACGCACAGTAAGAAAACGATTAACTCACAGAGCTGGCGGTCCAACTAATTACAGGAGTCCTCGAGTTACGACACAGATCCGTTCCTTCGACAGTGATGTAACACGAATTTTGGTCCAAGTCCAATTTTGCCCAAGTCTAAATCAATTACTGATCAAGACACAGCTGTAAAATCATAAAGACACAACTGAGCCACAGAAAAAGGAAAACTCCCTCACTTGTATGGCGCATTACTGCGTATTCGTCCAGCAACAAAACTAGTTCGCCCACGCAGCCTGTAAGTACAAGGCTAACAATGTAAGAAGAGTGGGAGTGGGAGTGAGCGTTGTAAACTTGAAACGTACGTCGGGACTGTTGTAACCCGAGGACCCCTGTCCAAAAATTTATCGTTTTTGAGTAACTAGTAAACTAGATCTGCTGTGTACCTTCTCCAGGGTTTTCTCTTTTTCTTGTTTTGGTTTCTCTGCCTGAGGGTCCTGAGAACTTGCCGCACTAAAGGCAGGAGTGATGGAGGGAGACAGCAAGCCACCATCTGGGATGGATGAGAGAAAGAAAGAGGGATAAAGAAGAAAGTATAGTGTAGTGGATAATATAACTGCAGTCCATGCAGCTGTTTTAAGTCTCTGCTATGACAATAAAGGTCCTATAGAAGATATTTTATGGAAACGATCTCCTGCCGTGTTAACCAAGCAACTCTGATATACCGGTATGACTGACTGTGCTCTTTGCATGCTGTACCTGTAGTCTCCAGCCAGCTGATGCTGGATTTTGAGTCTAGTGCACATCCTCCTCCTGTAATCCAGGCCCATGGTGGAATCTCCTCTTGCTCCACAATGGCTCCCAGGTCTGTGGGATACGTAGCCGCGGAGTTCTGTGCAGCACTGACTGCGGATACTTTCATCTCTTCCAGATCTACGTTACTCCATGGAAGTTCACCACCATTCGGCTGGTTGTACGGCAGCACTGGGGCCTTGTGGGGTGTGGTGTCCTCCTCTGCCCCTTTATCTATTTCTGCACCCTCCTGTAGTGCTGGACAGGATTAAAAACATCCAATATCATAATATTTCCTAGATATATCATGATATCAAATTATATTCACTTCTCCTTCTCTCACAATTACACAGACACAAAACTTACACAGCATTAATCAGATCCAAATTTCAACAAAGACTGGCCTTTTGGTTGTATATCAATACTGCTGAAATGAAAAATCAATACTGCATATGGACAATAATCAGTTTGCACTACCTTTCTGGTCCACTTCAGGTGTGTTTAGGTCTGGTGCTGCCGTCGGTTGTGTTGGAGGGATGCTGCGGTCGGCCACCAAGGCAGAGATGAAACTGTCACTGGTGATCTTGGGGATATGCGGCCTGGGGACGTCCGAGTCATCACAGCTGAGCACAGAACCCTGGAAAGGGCCGGTGAGCTGTCCGCTGAAGAGGCAGCTATCACTACTCAGAGGACCAGAGTGAGGGACTGTGAATCAGAGGCTTTTGAACATGCTGGAGCTTTATTATTGCAATATTAGCCTTTGAAATACTGACCCATGCAATTCACTAAATGTGGTACTGTGTGCTGTGAGCATCCTGACCAGGCACAGATCTCTGTGTCTGAATGAGTACAACTGCCTAAACAATAAATATCACTCTGACTCAGTTTCTGTAAACACCTAACCCAGGCTAGGGTCATGAGTATCTACAGCCAATTCCGGGGTCAGGGGGTGTGAGGAAGTGACTCATCCTGGGCAGGGTGCCAGTTCACCACAGAGCACTCGCACACACACACACCTACAGTCAATTTAGAAACCTCAGTTCACCTAATGTGTATGTCTTTAGACTGTCAGAGAAACCGGAGACCTCGGAGAAAACCCATGCCACCACGGGGGGAGCATGCTAACTCCACACACACAAGGCCAGAACCCGGATTCAAACCCCCAACCACGGAGGTGTGAGGCAACAGCACCATGGGATCCGAACAATACCATAAATCATAATTAATTTTGATCAAATTTGAATATAACATTTTAATGTAACACACTTTAGTGTATCAGGACTGTAATATACAGAAATATCATAAAAAGTGGTTTATATCACACCAAAAAGTGTAACAATCCTTTTTGGTGCTAGTTAAAAATCTTTGTGATAAGAGTATATTGCTGTATTTTGCAATATTGTTTAAAAGGTTCTTTATAGAATAAAGTATCAGGTCTCCTATTACTGAGAAGAGCTATTTAACAATGCAGAGAACTAATGATGCCTTTAAGGTTCTTTGAGTTATCAGGGCTCTACATATATCCTTTGTCTTTACTGAGGAGCCCCTAAATCACCTGTTAACAGTATATCATTGCAAAACTAGTATTTTGCCCATACAATGCAGCCCTGAAACAAATGACACTAAACAAAATGTGTATAAATAGTGCCACCGGCTGGGTAAACTCTGTACTGCAAGACCAATTAGGAAAGTGGTGAAGTCACAGTGACTGACCTGGGCCTGTTTGTGGTAAGACCGCTGTCCAGCTGGGCACACACAGGGACCCATGCGTTCCCGGTGATCTCAGTGGGGGTCACTCCATGGCGGAAATAAATTGTCCTGTCCTCGCTGCCAATCCCCCACACCTGCAGCATGTTAAACTAGAGTTACCTTCTAAAACCACAACAAACAGAAAACCATGCCAGTACAAAATCTCTAAGAAGATTATCTGATTCCACTCAGAAGGCAAAAAGATTATAAAAGGTTTCCTCCCATTATAACTAAATCCTTATTGGGATGCACTATATGTCATTGCCATGTTAGCCTGAATGTACTGTAATCCATTTAGCCATTCACAAGATAATGAAATTGCAAGTAAAATGAAGGCCTCTCATAATCTTGGGAAACTGAAGGCAGTTTGCCAAGAGGAAAGTGTCCAAAATGCTGGGAAAAGCCTATTACCTCTTACTGTAGTCATTTCTAAGCTGTAATTGCAATGGCTTTGTAACAAAGCAATCCTTTTTTAAAAAATATACTGGTTTAAATGCACGAACACATACTTTTTTGTTCATATTCATTAGTACTAAGTCAAAACACATAATAAGTGTTGATATATTAAATAACAATTTGAATACTCACTGCATATTCTATGTTATGATGTATTAAAACAACACTTTATCTTTATCACTTTATCACTCCTCCAGCAGTATAACAGCTTATTAAACACATCTTTGAAGTGGAGAGAAACAGGCGTGCCTTGAGCTGTTCCTCTATCACGTTCTTCTTATGTGCTGACACAGTTCTCCCAGATAGGATATTGTTTCTGATTAACCCAAATTAAACGAGGAGGAAGAATTTTATCACCACATCTGAGCCCTGCACACAGCCACGGCTGCTGGGAATGAAATGTGAAATATGGGCACACAGTGCAAGGGCCAAACTCAAATTAGACATGCTCCTGTATGGCCGTCCCACGCCAAGAGTATAGGAGGAGTATATATATGGATGGGATACGCAGGCAGAGTGAGCGGGCCTGGTGCTTAGGTTACAGAGAGAGAGAGTGAGAGGGAGAGGAGGAGAGAGAGAGAGAGAGCGAGAGAGAGGGAGAGAGAGAGAGCGAGAGAGAGGGAGAGAGACAGGGAGAGAGAGAGAGAGAGAGAGAGAGAGAGGGAAAGAGAGACAGGGAGAGAGAGAGTAATTAGTTACAGAGAGAGAGAGAGGTGCGAGGGGAGGGGGGTGCACTGCTAGCAAACTCCACACGAACACTCAGCAGCTCTGGCTGTTCTTCCAAAAAGTGGCAACCAGGGAAATCTGTGTGTGTGTGTGTGCGTGTGTGTGTGTGTGTGTGTGTGTGTGTGTGTGTGTGTGTGTGTGTGTGTGTGTGTGT
>JBBJLR010000029.1:8896832-8922934 GCA_037577145.1 Brachypetersius gabonensis
GATTACTCGTTACTAAAAAAAGTATCGCCGTTAGTAACGCCGTTTACTTATAGCGCCGTTATTCCCATCACTGGTCATCAGAGGAAAGCATGTAGTGATGCTTAATATTCAAAGTTGCAAGCGAGAATGATGGTGAAATTAAAACCCAAAACTGAGTCTTCCCTCTCGCTTCCTACTGACAGCCCGGCACACGGGTCTCCCCGGGACACGCTGTTCACACATGAAGCAGGTTGTCACACAGGGGAGCAACACCACTGCAGAACTGCCAAAGCAAACAGATACTGCACACTATTAAAGTAGCAAAATGTCAGTGCAGTCTGCTTAGTCTAAAGGACTGCTCTTATCATTTCTCACTGGCAAGAGGACACAGGGTGCAAAAAATGTCATTTTAACAGACACACTAGCATAAAGCTGACGCGTTTTCCAAACACATCTGTACCGATTATGATTCAATTCATGAAACATCCAAATTCACTTTGTATTTCTTAAATAAAGCATTCAGGTATTTGTGCCATACTTAAAAATGTATTTGGGCCATTGTGTTAAGACACAATAATAAACAAAGCGGCATCTATTTTAAGCAGACTTTTATCTATTATGTGAATCCTATTTTAGCAAAGGATTCAATTAAAGGTGGCAGGTGTGAGATCTCTTTAGAAGTTTCCACAGTTTTCCTTCAAAAGGCCTTTATACCGTTCTGAGCACTTGATCCCATCAGTGAAGTTTACAGACACAATTTCAGGAAAACAGCTCCAGAAGTCTCCAGGTTTTCATCTCACAAAGTCTACACTCTGTGCTAAGAATCATTTTGTTCAACATTTTACGAAGTAATCTGAAGAACATCATTACACTTCATGGCTGTTTAAATGGTTAAAGTGTTCAAATCCATTTTTTTTGGCTGTGGTAAATTTTTATGTAAAATGAGTGTATTGTACTTAATGCCTTTGTTGCTTTATAACTGTATCTATTTCCAAGAGACTGAACCAAGCTGTGTGGTCATGGGAGGATCTCACTGTGTTCCTTAATGAAATATATCTAGAATCTGTTTTAAAATGTGAATGACTGTACAGTCTTACAAGCTGCAGTCTGGTGTCCTTGAGTCCTTGAGTGTCTTTAAAGGGACTGAGGTATGATACAAGAGATGTAACAGCCGGGCCATAAAATCTACTCATGTCCTCTATTTCTAGCCTGTGCCAGTCCTCACCTGGTCATTGGGCCCCACGCTGATCATCACCATCTCTCCACTAATACCGATCCAGCCTAAGCCACTGGAGTTATGAGAGTTCACTCCTCTTCTGAACCACACCTGTCACACACACAGATATATGGACACATATGAACATACATACACAGACATACATACATACACATACGAACATGTACAGTGGTTCACATTCTGTTCTGACATGTGCAAATAGAAACACCACCAGTTGTCCTTTATCTCTTTAGTATGTATATCTGACCTTCATCTATGTCTTTTCTGGCTACAGGATTAAAAAAAAAGTCAAACACAATCAGATTAATAGATCTGGGGGCCACAAAGCCACAGTTCTCAGTTAAGCCAGAAAGCCAAGCCTATCTAATAGAAAGGAGCTGATGGATTTAAGTTATCTGGCTAACAGAGAAGCACTGCGTTGTGAAATACCACCTGAAGCTTAAAACCATAATCAAATAATGTTGTATAGTAAAACCCCACTTACTTTGTTGTCCTTGGTGACTGCCCAGATTACATTAACACCCACTGCTATGTGGATGACCCCAGTTTTGTGAGGAGGGTCCACCGTCACCCATGAAACCCCTGGGACAAGTAAACACACTGCAACATTCACTGTTTCACATACTGCAACATTTACTATTTACTATTCAACTATAATCACATTTTACTTTTTCACATTTCACATTTTATCTGAACGGCCGCAATGAGAAGAGGCAACCCGTACATCAAGTCATCCAAAGCCCTTATGAAAACATCCGAGAACGTGTTTACTCAGCCAGGTAGGGGAATATAATAAAGCCTAAGGATACTTTTACACTGCACAGGTTGCTTGTGTCATGAAGGGCTGATTTTAAAATGCTTTTATTCACTTTCAAAGTTAATGTCTTACCTAATGATCTACCGTTTCCTCACATCTCACATACTGCCCTCCTCCACACCCGACAGTTATATTATAAAAAGTATGAAGATGCATCCTTCTATTTTCATACTCCAAATCTCTCAGCCCCTTTGACAACTTTGATTAGAAATTACTTTAAACTGATTCAGAAATCATCTGTTCACTTATTTTTTTTATTTGAGGCCCTTTAAAATTAGTAGGGTTTCATTTATTTTCTGTTTTTTATCCTACTTTATTGTCATAATGATTTCATCATCATTATTATTATTATTATTATTATTATTATTATACATAGATTTTTTAAACAAATAAAACACTCAACCCTGGTTTCCCCTCATTACACATACACTTTATGGACAAAAGTTTCTAGGGTTTGGGATAGGTCTCTTGCATCCAGTGACATTTTTAAAGCCTCAGCATACCAAGACTATCTGGATGACACCATGCTTCCAACTTTGTGGACACGTTTGGTGAAGAACCATTTCTACTCCAGAATGACTGCACCCCAGCGCACAGAGCAACGTCTGTAAAAACATTGTTGGATGAGTTCGGTGAGGAACAACCCACACCTGAAACCAACTCCATCCAACTGGAACAGAGATTGTGAGCCAGGCCTTCTCGTCCAGCATCAGTTCCTGACCTCAGAAATGCTCTACAGAACAAACGGGTACAAATTCCCACAGAAACACTCCAACATCTGCAATGGGGGCCCAACTCCGTATTAAAGTGTACGTATTTGAATACAATTTCATTAAAGCTCCTGCCGGTGGAATGCGCAGACGCCTCTACTTTTGTCCGAATGATGTATCATTTCTTTGCAATCTTTAGCCAACTCCCTTATTTTAAGCAGTATTGTGAAGTGAGCATCACACACACCTTTGGGGCAGTCCTTGCTGATGCCAGTCCTGACCAGCAGCTGTCCGTCCCAGAGCACAGCCCACAGCAGGTCTCCTGGGCCAGCGCTGATCTGTGACACCTCTCTGGGTACGGGGATGTGCTCCCACGCGGTACCTTCTGGGTTCTGTAGACAGACGCCTGTACAAAACCACACCTAACCAGGGGCAGAGGCACAGAAAAATAGTCTCTCTCATAGAATCAGAATCAGAAAACTGTCACAAAAATGACAGAGATAAGAACAACATAAAATATAAAGTAAATCCAATAAAAAACTCCAATATGAAAATACACCATGATATATACACAAATGCTATGTTTAAATACTATAGCTGAGTGACCCAGTTAACTGAAATCTAATGACAGATGGTAGTTAGGGAAACGTTATTGTACTTAATAGAGATCAGTAGTATAATAGTAGTGATACTGCACATAATGAAGTGATTCAACACCCATTTAGAAAATAAAGTCCTATAATGTTGCACAAAATATATTGTACATAACATTTAAATACCTGATAAGAACATTGCACAATATTACACATGGAAGACTGTTGCACATCATAGCAAAATAATGCACATAGTGAAACACGTTTTAATAGTTTTTTAAACCCAGTCAGAAATTACACAGCAAAACACAACAGGCTATTGCACTTTCCTCCACTGCTAATGTTGAAACTACCAATGAACCAATGATTGAAGGCTTATCAGAGATTATTTACATTGCCATGACCCAGTGTGATAAGTCTATTAGACCCTT
Organism: Brachypetersius gabonensis; assembly: GCA_037577145.1. Classification (NCBI taxonomy): domain Eukaryota; kingdom Metazoa; phylum Chordata; class Actinopteri; order Characiformes; family Alestidae; genus Brachypetersius; species Brachypetersius gabonensis. The sequence continues at coordinate 8,900,600 of JBBJLR010000029.1, forward strand.
CAGCCCTTCTAAACAGTATGACGTGTGAAAATGAAAAGGCTGCACTGCCCTCTAGTGGCCAATGGTGCATCATTACAACAAACAAATCCAGCTTGCTTCACTTTTAACCTCTGCAAAGGTGTGGCTCTGGTTCTGCAGTGAAATACTATACTAGAGAATGTCTGTTGGAACGGAAGTCTTACCTTCCCTTGTTGAGACACGGCCCAGAGACAGATACGCTTCTCTGGACTGTCATTCATCTCCCAGCCTCCACAGCTGATGTCAGCGAAGGGCTCTAGAGGAGGCCGACCCTTGTCTAAAGGCACCTGGGCCAGAAGAAAGAACACACACATCTCATCTCCGCGACTCAGAGACAGTATTCATTAGATTCATTATATGAATTACACCATAAGAACTGAAGCTCATAGTGTACAACACATGACGACGTGTGAGAGTGATTAAAGGACCATATGGGCTGCTGTAATACTCTTATATCAGAAATGCTAATAATACAAATGCTAATAATACTACTCCTACTTCTGCTACTACTACTTCTACTAATAATAATAACTGCTGGTTGTTGGGGAGTTGCCCCTGTGATTCAAGGCTCAGGACTCCTAGTGGCACCACTGAGGTACCCTTGAGCAAAGGGTTCCCACACACTGCCCCCCAACCCCCGGGTGCCCCTTAATGATGGCAGCCCACAGCTTCACTTGGTAACTGGGTTAAACGCAGAGAAAGAATTTCACAATGTTCACACTGTGTGCTGTGCTGTGTTTGTGCAAGGGACCAATTTCCTTTACTGTATAATAAGAGTAACAATAGTAACAATTGTAACAATAACAGTAAAGTTAGAAATTACGAGTCTAAGAGTGTTAATTTTTGTCTAATACTTGGTTGCATATCACCCTGACAGCTTCAGTCATGTCAGGTAAGGATTACACCAATCTCTTGTCAAATTTCGTGTCCATTTTAGCACTCTTCCACTTACAGGCTGAACATTTCAGCCAGAGTTTGCGTTTAAAAGTCAAAGTGCCCTCATGTTACATCATGGCTCATATCCCAGTCAGACAGTGATCTGGACCTATGCACCACTCAGCTGTCATCCTGGAATGTGAGAGTTTCATTGTGCTGTGTGCTGTGTTTGGGCATGATGCACCAAGTCAGTGGAAGAATGGTGTAATCATGAGAAACTGGTGTAATCCTTACCTAACAAGTTTGACATGATCATTAAGGCAAGGAAACGCCTAACCACGTTTTAGAGAAGAAACGATGCATGCAAGCCGAGCTCTTCCAGTCACATTTACATTTGCATAATCACTGTATTGCTCTTCAGAAAGTAATTGTGAATCACACAAAAATGCTCAAATTGAACTGAATCATTCTGAAATTCGAGATTTCTTGATTCACTGATTAGTTTCCTGAAGAGAACTGATTGAATCAAATCGCTGAAAGGTCAAAATGACACCATTAATTAATAATACAATAACAATGGTACCTTCCTACATAACATCGACAAAGCAATGGATTCCTGTAAATTAATCTGTAAGAGACACTGCCATGACCTAAAACCTAAAATAATAATAATAATAATAGTAATAATAATAAAATAATAATAGAAATTATTATTATCATTGTTTTTATTATTATTATTATTATTATTATTATTACATTCATTTGGCAGACACTTTTATCCAAAGTGACTTACGATATGAAGAAATACTCAGGTTTCAGGACACAAGCTGTCGCAAAAAACACTGTAGCACTTGTGATGCAATATTATGTGTCATGACAGCACATGACATATTCTGTAACATGTTTATGGCAGAGTCAGTATTGTGTACAAGGGTTCAAGTAAAGTCTTACCAAAATAGCATACTAATACTACACAGGCCTGAAACAAATCGTTATTCCTTATCATTGCCTGTAAAGGCCTTTCCACCCCTGACCTGTGGTTCAGTACCTTGGCCCACGTGCCCCGTGCCTTATATCTCCGGTAGCGCAGCCATCGCCTGCGACGGACACACGAGTTCCATTTCTTCTCTTTGGTGAAGGTGGCAGGAAAGTCTACAGCGTACTCCCAGCCCTACAGCAACAACCAGCATTTCATGACCATTTCACCATCACTAATCCATCACCAGATTCACGAGTAGAACAAACAAGAAACAGATTAAAAAGGAGACAAAGCTACAAACTGATAATAGCGTGATTTCAAAAAGCTGAGCAGTCACAGTGGTTTGGAGGGTTTTTGGAAAGTTTGAAGCATTAACTCACCCCTGTTGCAGTGGACTCCCTCCCACAGCTCTCATCGTCCACGAACCAGTCCCCCTCCCACTCCCAGTTATCTGATGGCAGGTGGAAGCTCTGGAGAGGTTGAGGGGTCTGTCCGGACTCATCCGTCCACTGCCAGCGGTCTGTGGGCAGGAGTGTGTCAGTGTATCCCTCAACTGGGTTCCATCTCTGTAAAACATACACACACACACACACACACACATGCACACACACATGAAAATACATGGTAATGAACATGAGTTAATCTATAATATACTGTCCACCAGGGGCACTCATTTATGCCCTGCAGTACTGCAGAATTCATTTAGTTTGCATTCAGTCATTTTCAAAAGAATCAAACCAAAATCGCCGTGAGGGTTAGAACTGACACCTACAAAACAACTGTGAAAGGGCATGAAGAGGGAAGACGGATGTCCAAAAGTAGCCCATCTACACCCAAATGTTTGTTACCCTTCTATTAATGTCACTGCACATTCTCTGTCCTACTGCCACTATTTGCAGTTGTATCAATTGCTGTCTGCCTCTGTTCTGAATTTTTGCACACTTAACTCTCTGCACATGCAAATCACTGCTGCTGGAATACATGTATGTATGTATGTATGTATGTATGTATGTATGTATGTATGTATGTATGTATGTATTTTTGGTCAGAGGGGTCCAATTTCACTGCATGTTACAGTGTATGTGACAAAAAAAGGCTCATCATCATCATCACAATATCTGTATTCATTCAGGCTTGTTCTGTAGCTATCGCTGACAGTACTAAATGCGGTCTTGTCAGGTTGTATTATTGCTTTCTGTTTTTATTGTACTCTTTTTGTCCTGTCTGCACTTGTGGTCTTATGGTGTTCTGTTCTGTTCTTATGTTGCACCGTGGTCCTGGAGAAACGTTTCGTTTCACTGTGTACTGTGTGTATACGATTAAATTATAATAAACCTACTTGACTTGAGACCAATGTTTCCATCCATTCAAGGTTTCTTCTGAAAACAAGGGTATTAATAGGGTGTTTTCCCCTTTTTGCTGGGGTAACAGCCTAAATTTTTCCAGAAAATCCTTATGATGAAGCATTGCTGTTGATGTGTCTGAGTGATTAGCTCATTCTCAATCACTCCAGACAACACAGTTCCAGAGCTTTATACCCTTCTAGCCGATCTGTCATTATGCATGGAGACTCTGGCTTGTGTAAAGTGGTCCTGCTTAAACACACCACAGCACAGCAAGTGTAAACAATTAAAAATTCTTTCACTGCATTTTACCCCTTCACCAAATGCAGCAGTGGTCCACCACCAAGAGAGCAGTGAGTGGGAACAGTACTTTGCTCAACACTATTAAACACAATCTACTTAAAATGTGTTTAACCCTACCTTCATTTGCCCCTGAAAATACAATTCATTTGAATTAAGTGCCTGTTAATTTGTGACCCCTTGATTTTACCTTAAAATGAGATTTAAGGCATGAGTGAAAACGCCCTTAATCTTAAAATTAAGGCATTAATTCAGGATGTTATATTATTTAAGTATTTGAAAAAGTAAGGGGCAAATTCAGTAGTTTTACCCCTTAATCACCTTTAATATGTGCCCTGTTCCCTTAATTTCCCATCATTTCCAGTACATTTCCAAAATTAAGGTAATTTAAAGGGGTAAAATTAAGGCGTTCGTAGTGCAAGGGTACCCCAGTGGTGCCACTAGAAGTCCTGGGGTTCTAACCCACGGCCTTCTGACCGCAGGGGCAACTCCCTAACCACCAGATCACCAGCTGACCACTAAGCCAGATCGCCGAGCGTCTGACTGAATGGGCAAGGCTTTTCTACGCAGATTATACAATCTGTGTGTGCAACTGAACATCTGTGCCATCTTCGAGTAGACCGGAAAGAAGGGTGTCTGGATACTTCTGGACATACAGCGCCTGTACAGGCCGTGTACTCTACCTGGTTTTCATACGTCTCCTCTTGGTGGCGTATAGGCACATCACTGGGGAGTACATGCAGGTAGACCTGGTGGTCACACCCAATGCCCCAGCAGCCCTGCTCTGCAGCAGTCACCCTTTTCAGCTCCAGAAGAACATCCTTAGACCTGTTCCAGCGCCCCCCGGTGGTGCCCAGGCTGAACACTCTCCCATACACATCCACGGCCCACAGGACAGACCCGGGCATGTCTGGCAACCTAGAAAACAACACATAACACACAATAAGCTAATTCTCTAATACTTCCCTCAGATCTCCCATGACACTGCAGCACAGGTGCCTATGGCCTTATCACATATGACTGCTAACGTCTTGTAAGTAAGGTTACTTTTAAAAGCCAGAAATGGTCATATTTGGTCACTTTCCAATCCAACAAGCCTGCAGACATGTGTGCAGTGCCCTTCCAGCAGTGTTTGGAGGCAGTGACAGCTCAGTTAAGAGTCGATACTGGACACCAGCAGCACAAAGTAGGTCAAATACCGTGTGTTACCGTGTAATTATATAAGTTTAAAACATGAGCAGGTTATCTTGCATCGGATTGTACTTCTAGAGCCAAAAACTCGTCTAATATTTACACTTAAGCGTTTTAAAGGACGCGACCGAACTAAATTCCATCACACAGCTACTAGATATCGGGCGTAAATGGTTGCTTAAAGAGAAACATACGCAAACTTACACTTTATATCCTCGAACGAGTCTCCATCCCGTCCCTCATAAATATGATCATCAGTTTATTCTTATTCTAGCAGAATATTATAACGGACCGAGTGTCCCACAACAGGAAGGAGAGCTGCCTTCGCGCTGATTGGTCGGAGCTTAGAAGTCCAGCCACTTGATTGGTCGGTCACTGTGGGCTCTCCCTCTATGGGGGTGTTTTTTCCAGCTCCACTGTTAAACAAGCGCATTTGCATTTTCAATTATTTATCCAGTTCCAAATCAATAATTAACAGTCATGAGAGATACGTGAAGGATAACATACACTCTTGTCTGCTTCAGATATTTTACCTTTATCTAACTCGGGCTGTTTTATAATCAATATAGCGTGGAAACATCCTGCATCAGATAGATTTTGCTGTTAGATTTTGCTCACTGGACACATTTTCGTAACTCGTTCAACGTATGTAAATGTTGTTTAAAGATGGTTTCCCACCAGAAAAAAATGAAAGATAATTTACGAAAAGCTTATGCTAGCAGGTGGTGATCTGGGGACAAGCTGTTGCCCTGCGGCGTGCAGGGCTGTGTCTCAAATTGCACCCCCTTTCTGATCTAGTGCACTACGTAGGCCCTGAAATAAAGGGGCTCTACTGAAATAGTGTACAATACCTGTCCAGACACTTTGATCAAATTTTGTCCTTGCAGAAAGAGACGCAAGCGAGTTACAATGACAAAACCATTACATTGCTTTCATTTGACAGATACTTTTATCCAAAGTGACTTATAATATGAGGAAACAGTGTGAGAACCAGAGGAGAGTACTAAGTGCTATGTTGGAGAAATGCAAGAAAAGTGCTTTAGGGGAGGAGATGTTCTCTGAACAGAGTCTTTAAGAGGTTTTGGAAGCAGAATTTTTCTTTTGGAGAGGAATGCTGCTCTTGTTGGCTTCAGTGGAGGACCACAAAAGAGAAGAGTCTGAACTGGGTCAACCTTGTGTGTAGGAATGGCAGAGCCAGACGATGTTCCTTGGAAGAGTGGAAGGAGCAAGTAGGTACATTAGTCTGAATGATAGGGTTAATGTAGCTGGGTCCAGATATCATTCTGTAGGCAAGAGTTAGTGACGTGAACTTAAATTAGGCAGACATGGATTGCCAATGTAAAAGCAAACCTTATCCAACCTGCATGACCTTTCACGCAGGTTCTCCTGTGTCAATGTGTTTGACTTTTTGTTATAAAATAATGGCTAATTTTTTTGACACATTCTTGATTTTTTCTTGAAATTTAGTTTGATGTTGTCGACAATCCAACACATCAAGTCAAGGTTTTATTGTCATTTCAACCATATACACACAGTACACAGTGAAACGAAACAACAATTCTCCAGGATCATGAAGCAACACAAGAACAGAGACAGAACACCGCAAGACCACAAATGCAGACAGGACAGAAGAGAGTGCAAGAAAAACACAAGAGCAACAAAACAACCACACAATACAATATTTAGTCGACAGTAGCTACAGTACTAGACTGAATGAATCCAGTTTTAAGACATATACTGTATTCTAACAGCAGAGAGTTGCATGTGCAACTTTCTGCTGCTATATGTCATTTTTAAATTATTTACTTTATAAATGTTTTGTTTTTTAATTAATAGAAAGAATTTTAGAAAGAAACACTTATTTTGACAAATACACCAAAATACACAATCTTTCTGAAAGCAGGGAAGAGAATTTTGTAATATTTTGGTGGCCTTGTTGTTAGGGAGTTGCCCCTGTGACCAGAAGGCTGTGGGTTTGAATCCCAGCATAGCCAGCGGCACCACTGGGATACCCTTGACCAAGGTACTGCCCCACACACTGCTCCCCTTCTACCCACCGCTTCACTTGGTGCATGGGTTAAATGCAGAGAAAGGATTTCACACAAAGGGGCACTTAATGTATTATTATAAATTTAATATTAAGACAAATGGTAGTCAAAGGCACTTACTTTGACAAATAAGCAAAATGACATAATATTTCTAAAAGCACCCAGCAGTGGTAGCCCAGTGGTTAGAGAGTTGCCCACCGTGGGTTCGAATCCCAGGACTGCTAGTGGCACCACTGAGGTACCTTTAAGAAAGAAACCATCCTTTTTAAGAAAGAAACCACATTTTTTCATCAGGTGGATGGCTTAAATGCAGAAAGGAATTTCGCATTGTTCACACTGCGCGGTGCTGTTACAAATGGACACTTTCCAGTGATGCGTTTGGAACCGAGCCCTGGTTAAATAGAGCCCTGTCTCTTTAAGACGCGCTCCTCCGTCACATGACTGTTGTCTTGTGACAGTACCAGATACAGGAGTAGCGATTGTTGAGTTTTGGAGGAGTTTTACTCGTTATCTGCTGAAAAGCGCCTCCTGAACCTGAGAGAAGTCGACTCGGGGTGGTCATGGAGACCCTTTAGAGCCCACACACACCTCTCCCTCCCTCGGGTCCGTGTGATTTGAGGGTGTTGTAGCTGGCTGCAGTCTGGAGACAAAGTTGGCGCATGGAGGGCGGTGAAGTTGGGCTTTCCTTCGTCCTGATTTATTTACCAAGAGAGAGGAAAGAGTGTTAAACGCCTTCACAAGATTCAACTCAACTCACACACCCCTCCCTGTCGGATCATGGATAACAAGCCCCTCCTGCAGGACAGACCCCCAGCCTACAACGCCGTGCCAGGGGCTTATGAGTACGGGGCCATCCCGCCGCCAGCTCCTGCCCCACCGCCCTACCACTTCACACCGCCCGCGCAAGGTAAGAGCCGAGATATTAATAAACCTGGCCCTGCAGACAAAGTAACTCGGAACCTGCCTCATGCCTTCAGTGTGTGTAAACTGAAGTGACCCCTTATAGTCGTGCATAAACACACCACACAGTGTGAACAATGCGAAATTCTGTCTCTGCGTTTAAACCGTTCACCTAGTGGATCAGTGTGTAAGGATAATATCCTGCTCAAGCGTTCAGTGGTGCCACTGCCGGTCCTGGGATTCGAAACCATCACCTTTAGATCACAGGGGCACCCCACTAACCACCAGACCACAAAAAGAAATTCCAAAAAAAAAACAGGTCCCTTCCATGCTTTCGGAAGTGTTGTCATTTAGCTTAGTTGTCGAAATTACTGCTGCAGTATTTTGTAAAATTGTTTTTAAAAAAGTCTGCTGAAGTCGTAACCTGCCTTGTACTTTTTTCAGTGTGTGTTATCGGTCACACATAAAACCCACCGCAGCACACGGTGTGAAATCTGTCCTCTGTATTAACCCATTCACCAGTGGAGCAGTGGACCCAGGGTACCTCAGTGGTGCCTCTGGCAGTTTTAGAATATTCAAACCCACAACCTTGTGATCACAAAGGAACTCCCTAACCACCAGGCCACCAGCTGATGGTAATCTATGGCAGGAAATGATATTGTACTAAACAAAGGCAGCAGAAACATGGAACATTCTCATCATATTCCATTTAGATCAAATAAGAAAATACTTCATTTATCCCGACAGTTAACAATAGTGCAACACAATGATGAGAACATTAGTGTAGCAAATAGGAGGATAACACTTACATTACTCTGTATAAAAGTTTAAAGTGCTGTACTAGCAGTTCAGTGGCATTTTGGATTAAACTTAATTTAGTTGTTGAATACAAATGACTTTGTTTGACTTTGTTCTTGCTTTCTTTTCAATTGATGCAGTTTGTTTTAGTTCCATTAGCTTTCCTTCACAGTTAGGCCACTGTTAGGTGAGGATTCTGACCTTTTATTTTCTGTAAGTTGCTTCCCTTTTAGTGCGAAAACACTAAGGCGTGTGTGCTTTCACTTTCCATTACGTGTTCTGACCTCGACTTCTGTCCCTCCTTTTACAGGCTTGTAAACACAGCAAGATTTTTCACGGGTTTACTCTTCAGCGGGGCTTATTCGGTCTGGTAATATCTCAGAAACCTCTCAGTAGTCGAACTAACTGTGGCCAGAATTTCTCTTCAGGCCTCGTGTTTGTTAGGAGAGGTGTTGAGAGGTAACTCCACGCTTAAGGAAATCCACTGCTGCTATAAGGAAATGACTCAGTAAAACGTGCCTCTCCAAAAACAATTTGAGTATCGTGTAGAAGGTCAAAAACTATTTCGTTACTGAGTAACAGAACTTCTTTGGAACGTCTTACCACATCCAGCATCTACAAGTACAGGACCTGAAATTGACTTGGCCCTGTTTTTCTCTCTTTAGGATCATTATGACCAAAAAAGAAACTAATTACTGACATACAGCTGAGTATATTTCAGCACCTTTTCAGCGATCATCACTTGTTTTCAGCATCGTGTGCCTTTCCGAAAACAGTTTGAATGTCGTGTAGGAGGTCAGAAAGCTGTTGAAGTACTGAGTAACTTCTTTGGAACATATTACCACTTCCAGCATCCACAAGAATAGCACCTGAAATTTGCTCGGCCCTGTTTTTCTTTTTTAATCTAAAACGAAATGATGCAACCGTAGAAGTCAGAGGTGCAACCAGTTGTATAAAAACATCATTGGAGATGCTGTCATTAGTAACACAATGAAAGGAAAGAAAAATAGTAACTAAATACTAATTACTAGCATAATTACATTGTTTTTCTGAAAGCGGTCATAACTTTTTCATTCCTTCTTTTCATCATTTCAACCTTTTACAAAACAATTGAGAGTGTTGTGTAGGAGGTCAGGGAATGTTTTAAGTACTGTGTAACAGAACCGCTCTGGAACGTATTACCACATCCAGCATCTACAGGAATAGGGCCTGAAATGTGCTTGGAATTATTTTTGTCTTGTGATCTAAGAAAACAAAACGATGTGGAAAAAAGTGACCTATTATATAAAACATAATGGTAGATGCTGTCATTAGTGTAATACAATGAAATTGAGGAAAAAGAGTTACTGAATGTTAATTAGTAGCATACAACTGAGTACATTGTTTTCCTTTCACCACTTTTCCTGCACACTCTGTCATAACTGTACTTCTTTTCATCATTTCCTGTAGGCTTCCCGGCCGCAGCTCCCCCGGCCGCTGCCATTGGCCAGCAGCCCAACTACACCAGCACGTACACCATCATCCAGCCCTCTGTAGTGGTGGTGGGAGGATGCCCAGCCTGCAGGTGAGGAAATGAGCCCCCCAGCACTGGAACTATTATGAAAGTGTAGACTGGAGTGTGCGGTGGGACTGTTTCTATCCACACACAGAGACAGCAGAGGGGTCAGAGTTCTGAAATGTCCCTGACCAGCCTTGACTGTCAGAAATTGATCAATAATTAAGGGTTACAGCTAAAGTTAGGTCCTAGAGACATTCAGTTCTTGCCTGCAAGTTTCTACCTTAATTAGAATCAACAAACAGCCAGGAAGCACAAAGAGACCTGATTATGCAGCATTTGTTGACTCAACGAATGTTGACATCACTTTAGTGTCATTATTGTCACTGGGATATTGAGCCGTTGGGCTTAGATTTGATGCGTGGTGGTTCCGCTGCTGTTAGAATAGATAAGGGAAGCTATACTGGCTGACTCAGTAAAAATACACTCACATTCCTGATGTTTTGGAGATGATTTGATTTTATCATCCCAGATGCAGGTAGGTAGATCTCCAGGATTTGATTTGTTTTTATTTTATTATTTTACTTACATCAGAAGATCCACATCACTTTTCAGAACGTTATTTCCTTATGACGTGAGATAGAAGAGGGTGGTAGTAGCCGAGTGGGTAGAACACTTGCCTGTGAGCCCGATGACCACACAGTTGCAGGTTCAACGCCCCCCACTTTCTACCATTGTGTCTCGGGGGACTGTCCCGGTAACTAATAAGGGTTTCTGCCAAATACCATAAATGTAGATATCAATATGGAAGAGAGAGGAAAAACTTTTTAAGTGCCAAGTTGCTGAATGCCACTGTTTGTCATGACCATGGTGGTTTCTGTACTCTCCTCTTCCTGTCAGCCCTGACAAGCACATGACAGACATTTGAATGAGGCCAGCAGTCAGGCAGCCCACTCTGCGTTTCTGGAGCCTTCATATGTATTTGCTCTCAATAGAGTTGCAATCGTCTGAAAGCCTGAATGTGTCTGGCTGATTTTCTTTTCAGTGCCGGTTACCGTCCGGTATTAATACCCGAAGAGAAATAGCGTCAAGTTGAATGAAATTGTCTATATGTTGAAACTGTTTTAATGGCATGGCATCAATTCTATTCTGTTGAACACATCAAACAGCCTAACGAAAACGTCTGTATTACTGTTTTTTCATTCAATCTGTATTTCAAATGGCTTTAAATTCCAGTAAAATACAAGGGCAGCCATTGAAAAAGTATTGAAGATTCAATAACAACTCTGTTCACTCATTGGTTACTCATTAAATTACCGTCCCCACACTCTGCTCCCCGGGCACTGTGTTACTGGCTGCCCACTGCTTCACTTGGTGAATGGAAGCATTTCGTGCTGTTCACACTGTGTGCTGTGGTGTGTTCACTTATGACAGAATGGTCACTTTCACTTTCATAAGCACACTGTGGCATAGATATAATGATCAGTGTCAGTCGGCTACCACTGTTTCTTACGCGCAGCATATGATTATTACACACTAATTATACCGACTACCATGCAATATATAACCAGCTTCATCACAAAAGCTGTATGTGTGGAAAAAATTAAACACAGATTTGAAATCAGCATGAAAAACACTACAAAACCGACATAAACCTATCTCTTATGATTTTGACCTGTTGATCTGTGTTATTGATCACTTGGTTTTGACTGATGAAAATCATCCTCCCATGCACCGGTTTCGATTATATTTGTAAGAATTCTTTCTTCCCAACTCTCTCTTTGGCTGACCACCCTTTTTGACTAGAACACACAAAATAATGGAGCTTTCTGCATCTCTTAACAGATGTCGGAATTATATTGACCTCTCTGTCGCAACGCGTAAACAGACGTGTGTGTTTTGCAAGTTCCTCTGCGTTCATGTGACTGAGTGAAAGCCTGGTCATGCTGAAAGTCATGCTGCCGTTTGAGGATAAATCAGTCAAGTCATGATGTTGGAGCTCATGATACTTCTGATGTCACTCTCAACTTAAACAAATACAAATGAGATTAGTGAACTGCGTATAGTAGCACTGGGTTTTGGACCCTTTTACTGTTGAAATTGTGTTTTGTAATTACAGTCTTTAATGTTAAATGTATCAAAGACTGTGAAGACTTTGATTGAATGCCTGAAAAGATCTCTTAAACGTACCAATAGGGAAAATACCCTTTATTTACATTATATTTTGGGGCCTTCATTCACCTAAGTGTATTTCCTCAGGCGCATGTATATGAATGCAGAGTAGTTGCTGAGGTTGTTTACCTTTCACCTACTTGGAGAACATGCGTCTCCCTCTGGTAGATTTGATATTGAGACCACTGAGAAGAACTATAGTCTCAGGCTATCAGACTGTTAATATTCTTGTAATACACCGGTTGATTGTGGTCCTATTGAGTCTATTAGTTAATGTATAGTGCAATAAAAAGTACAACATTGAAGCATATGGTCTGAATGTGCAATAAAAATCTTAATTAAAGATACAATGAGTGATCAGAATAAAACTGACAATAATAATCTAAAAAAAGTCATAATTGAATGTAAGGAGCTTACAGACTGCCTGCAAAGCACAAGCCACAGATACCTACGACATGAAAATGATAAAAGAATACAACATAAAAAGGATGCATTTGAGTTGATTGTTTAGTATAATAAACATGAGATTCAGTAAAAAACCAATATACAGCATATGAACAAAAGTATTGGGACACATCTCTTTTCAGGGTTTGGGCTAGGCCCCTTACTTCCAATGGTTCAGCATACATTTTGGACAACGCCATGCTTTGTGGACTGAGTTTATGGAAGAAACTTTGGGTTCCATAAAGTTGCATGAGTTTGGCAAAACTTGACTGACCCACAGAGTCCTGTTCACCGCTGGGATGAACTGAAATGGACATTACGATCCGGGCCTTCTCATCCAACACCAGTGTCTGACCTCATAAATGCTCTACAGAATTTATGGTCACTAACTCCCACAGAAAATCTTGTAGAAAGCCTTCCAATAAGAGTGGTGGCTGTTAAAGCTGCAACTCCGTATTAACGTCTAGGTATTTGAATGCAGTGTCGTTAAAGTAGCTGTTGGTGTAATGATCATGTGTCCCTATACTTTTGTCCATATAGTGTAACACCTGTGGTGAAATATTTCAGTAAAGAAATACTGCAGGAAAACTTAAGATAATCAACATGTTAGTCACTGATGTCAGATTTCAGGAACTGTCGTGCTGATTTTATTTCAGAAATCTACTTTTACTTCAAAATTTCAATGTCAAGGAAGTGTTTAATGTCTTCTTGCATAAACACTTGTCTGTGTTTTGCCCCGGTTTGCAGAGTGGGGGTGCTGGAGGATGATTTCACCTGTCTGGGAATCATGTGTGCCGTTCTGTTCTTCCCCCTGGGGATCCTCTTCTGTCTGGCCCTGCGGCAGAGGAGGTGTCCCAACTGCGGAGCCACTTTCGGCTAGAGGGACCACGCAGCAGCCACCACTTGGGGCCCAACGACCATCACTTGTTTTTTTTTTTTATTCTTATTCTTCTTATTCGTGTTTTACACATTTATGTTGTTAAAAAATATTAATAATAATTGCACATACTATAATAGTCCAAATCTCTGTAATGAACAGCTGCATTTGTTTTTTCTCCTTTCAAGAGATTCATGAACCTTTTTCTTTAAGAGGTTCACCTCTAAAGACTCTTCCTTTTGTTTTGTTATTTTTATTTTACCATGCAAGCCAGACCTCTTTCATCCAATCACCGGTGCCTTTAAGATGGCCAAAACATTGAACTGTAGGCTGCAGAAGCATGGAGACCACATAAAGACTTGGTAAAAACCAAACAAAGATTGAAATGATGATTATCTATTGGAACTGCGAATGATGACTCAATCCGAGTGGAATCACAAGTGGAATCCTGTTGATAAGTGACATAAGAACTTTGTTGAACTTTTGTTTTAATAATGCCACACTTTTCTGATCTGTTTTCTTGGGGGGGGGGGGTGTTCTTTCTTTTGTGTATTTGTAAGAAATGAGGACGTACGCTGCCTGGCACTTTCGCTTGCTTAGGAATGGAAATCAATGCCACATTTTATCAGCTTCGCTCAGAGTGGAGCACCTTCTCCTTCCACTTTTAAATCTAATGATCTTTCTTGTATTAGACCAAACCACCTCCTCGTCATGCGTTTTACCCTTACCTGCACTGAGTTGGAGATGTTTACCTCCCATCTAAAAACATGCGTCTTTTAGGAATTGGCTGAGAACGACCGTAGTTGTTTATCTGATGGAGACCAGTGTGTTAAAAAAAAAAAAAAAATCAAACCTGAACAATTTTTTTTTTGTAAGTAATTAATCTATCAATGCTTCGTCCACAGATGCGTCCTTTCGTAGCTACTGTCATTAGGTTAGATGAGCTTGCCAGAACTTTGACAAAACCCTGCTGAGCATATTCAATCAAATTTAGTCAAAACAATTGTCAAAAAATAGCTTGTTATTCAGTTCAGAATAATGTGTATTTTGGATATATGTGGAAAGCCACACTGATGAGATTAATGTGGTGTTATTTTTGTAGTGTATATAACTAACTTTTGTAACACATTTGTTTCCTACATGTCTAGTTTTGACTAGGCACAGCTGCAAAATTCAGCTCCGTAGTGACGCATTTAAAACCGAGTCTTATGTAGCGAGGGATTGCTACAGTTTCTCATCCGGCTGAATGGAATTTTTGTCAACACTCTTCAAACCTAACAGTTGGTTCTAAAGGACCCGTCTGTGGGAGAAGCATGGATAGAGGGCACTAGGCAGATCTGTCTAGAGCACTGACCTTTTCATTTAACCCGCAGATTAAAGCACATGTACTATGTTGTTGAGTTCTGTGACAAATCGTTCCTCTCCCGATGAAAGACAATCAGTCTAGAATGAATGTCCCTGTTTGTAGATGTAGTGTTTTTTCACAGTGTAATGAAACAGAGTCCGGGGTATTTGATCAGTTTTCGAACACTACGCGCGCTGGTATGATAGGTTCCGACTTTTTATATGAGACAATGTAAATAAAATTCTATGAATGCAGCCTTTGAGTGTAAGTTGATCTTGAATCACTGTTTATTAAAGCTGCCGTCTGTGCAAACGCTCTACCCTTTTAGTTTGAACTAAAAATAACAGCATCTTTTTTAAACCTTTAACAATGTATTCTTAAAGGACTGTACACAGATCAGTGATAAAGAGATTTATAAATAGCAAGGATCCAGAAATAAAACATTTTTATTTTTATACAGCAGGAATTCACAGGGCAGGGGGAAAAGATGCAGCGAAAGAAAGAAGTGCATTGATAAAACAGTAAATGAACAGCTTCCCTGAAGCACTGACTTCAATTACCGTCTATTGTACGTAATTATAAGGTCTGTTTCATCAAAGCGGCTCTCAAAGACGTACTCTCTGTTTCTGAACCTCATACACTCAAACAGAGAGAAATCATTTTCTGTGATGAATAGGAAAAAAATGCATTAAATTAAGGCAAATGTGTCCTGACAAAAAAACAAAATGGATATTAAATATTTGGGAATGCTTCACGCTATAGCATTTGCGATTAAAAACACTACTATCAAGCGTTCAGAATCGGAACAAATATTTCAGCCTAGCCAGTTAAGGTTGACTTGAAATAACCTGATATCATCAAAGGCATACCAAAACCCTCTCATTTCTTTTTAAAACCAAAACATCAACTGTCCTTTACATAGTGTGGACCTTTCATGGTGAATGGACCAATAGAAATGATCCAGCATTACTTGGAGTTAATGTCTATATTCGCTTACTAATAAATTTTAAAATGATTTTTTTGTGTGTCCGATAACGTTCTTATACTGCAGATATATTAGAGATAAAAGTTTTTTTTGGTGACAGCAGCGATGTCCCTGCAACACTACAGTCTGGACTGTTCTGCAAGTTCAGTGCCACTTACATTCAACTGTCCTATGGCAACAGAAAAAATGTCAACAATTACTTGAACAAGCTGGAATTCAGTCCGTCCCAACACACAGTAAGTACTGCATGATGTTCACACAACGTAAAAGCAAACGGCAGGGTCTCGGCTAACAGCTAAGACCGTGAACTAAATATTTAGCACAGTTTAGTTTATAGGAATAGGTCTATTTTCTACCTCGGCTCTTGCGCTGCTGTTTGGGCCTGGGACGATATCCCTTTCAGCAACACAGTCAAATATGTATAACTTTTGTGAGTGCAAAGACACTCAAAGAAAGTGTGGCTTTTATATGGTGCATAAATAATAGTGTTTGGCATCTTGTGCCGACTGTGTGCAGTGAGTAAGCGCTGGTTATATCAAAATGGCATCTCTAGTGGAGTTCCTTCGTCCAAATCCACTGAGGCCTGTAGGAAAACGGCAGTCTTTTGTAGATAAAAGTGCTGTCTGCATGTTTAATGGGAGTTTGTGGTGGTGGTGTTGGGTGGACAGTGCTGCGAGAGCTGTGGGCTGGAAGCTGGTGGTCATGACGATCAAATGACAGGAGCCGATCTGTCGTTGGTAACCGTGGGCCGCAGCTTTACTGTGGCAAAGGGGTTTCCTCCCCTGTGGAAAACGACACAGTCTATTAAGGCCTGTATGTTTTTTTTGGGGTTTTTTTTACACTTCCCATTTTAACATATTATATAACTGTGGAGAAGAAACCTCTCAGGCATCTATAGTCCATTACCACAGACAAAAATTACAAAAATCTATAAATGTGACCAAAGGGCAGTTGCTAAACTGAGCTGCTTTTTTTTGTAAAATGCTGTAATTCATTCCTGTTGAGATTAGATTAGTTTTACATTGGGGCATTATTACAATTGCATAAAGCTCCGAAAAAGATATTTTGCCAGAGAGAAGAATTTGTTGTGGTTCATTTGTCGGCATACTCACCCTAAGAAAGGGGGCTTTCCGATTCCATTCGGCTGAGAAACCTGAAATGAACAGAACAGGACACATGTTAATACTTGCTTAGTGCTTGTAGATGTACAGGCTCAAAAGTGATTGTCTGATGCTTTTGACAGGTGGCATTGTGTTGTACTGAACTAAGATCAGTTGCCCTATCTCTGATTATAGCAAAGGTGGGGTAGTTGGACAGGTTTGATGGCTAACTCAGTCATGTGCACTGAACCATCACATCTGCGGCCTGGAATCTGGCCCTGCTGGAAGGGCCGGTAAGCGTTTACCTCAAATCTAATTACAGTAGAGCGCCCACTGTAAAATATGTTTTGTCTGTTATGGTTGAAATGAAATGAAACTTGTATCCCTAGGGGAACATTGTAGTCTACTTTCACAAGCATTTCTGACAAATGCAGGTTCACAACATTAAGCAGTGCAGAAGTTAATATTATGTTTTTCAATGGCAGTGACATGAATGATTAATTTCTAGGGGTGTAAAAATGCATCAGAACATTGTGACGCATAACAGGTTCATGAGGAGTTTAAACAGCTAGAAATGCAAAGCTAAGTGGTGAGCTTGAGTCCTGTCTCCACTAGATGGCGATGGAGACCAGATGTATTGATGAGTTGTTTGGAGCACATGGTACAATCAGATCTGACCCTCTGAGGAAACCATGCCAAAACATCTGGAAAGAGCACCTGTCCATCTAACCCATTTAATCTCCAATCTAATCATAGAGGCATGTCCCTGTATGTGACTATCTGGGACAGGGATGGGCAGAAACACAAATGCCAAAAATACAACTTCACAATGCAATTCACAATATATTTCATTTTTCTGCCGTGAGTTGAAAATGGAATTTTTGGAAAAGAGAAAACAATTGATGTAAATGTTGGTTTAAATTAACAGACTACAATTACAGTTCCTTCAGTTAATCTTAATCTTATGTAATCTTATCACAGTACTATATTGCTATATTGAATTTCCTAGTGTAGGGTGTCATCTGTTTGGTGAATGAAAGCTACTATTTGGCAGGTAAGTGGAGTCACTCTGTGTTACAACATGCAAAACCACTTGCATCCCTTCCTCTTTACCATTTTGTTTGCTTTTTCAATCCCATACTGTGTTTGCTGGCTAAATATGATCAACTGATTAAAAAAATGACTCAGTCCTGATTTTCTGGTCATTTGAGTGATGATAAATTCTCAGACTAATCTCTCACAGCATGAAACTGATGGACACACCTATATGCATGCTTATTTTTATTCTTTCATGTAATCTGTAATAAAAATCTGTAATAGCCTGATTACTAGGGCATTGTGAGTTAGTTGTTCCTTTTTTGTTTTCTCTTTCATTCCTTTACTCTTTTTCCGCCTCCTCTTTCACCTGATAATAAAACCAGGTGGGGAACATTTCTCACACAACCGTATAGCCCATGATGCATTCCTGCTCCCCTACCTCCTCCCCACATGATCTGATAAAACAGGTTGTGTTGTGAAAGCTGGCCTTTTGTTATTTACTGAACATCAAAATCATCTTCCTGCTTCGCTCGCACTGATAAAAGAAGAGCTTGTGCTAGGACATCTCTGCATTTGCCTCCAGTTCTCAATTCACAGCACAGAGCCAAGCCCTGCTTGAGTAATTACATGGCACAAGGCCCTCTTTTGCCACACCAGTAAGCCAAGCCCCAGCAGGGAGGACAGGTGTTGGACGACAGGCTCTACACCTACATAGATGACTTGTATTTTGATTGTCTTCACAGCATGTAGTGCTATAAAAAGCAACTGCAAAAAAGATGCAGTTTTGTACAAGTCAAGTTGTTGACTATGTATCTCTTCCTAAAGGGCAGTAGTGAGTAGAGTGACCATGGCACTTTTAGAAGGCCTTCTTAATCAACTTCAGTGTAAAAATGCTCATATTAAAGCCTTGATAAATTACTATATAGTATCTGCTATGACTTAAGGCACCTGAATCAAATCATAGTGACCATCATAACATCTACGGTAACAGTGCACTGATGCATACTGATTCACTGATGGTAGTAAATCGTCATTACTGGAGTGTTGGATTATAACTTATCACAGTAATATTCAATTAACCAGACACTAAATTTTACCGTAATAAAATTCTCCGGTTGTTTCCAAATGTGAAAATCAGGGGAGAAATTTCTTAGTGCACTGTGTAGTTCACAGTGTGAGTAAATGGTCTAGTAACGTTTTTTTTTTTTTTTTAAACTGAACGACGCCAGAATAACCAAATCAAATCGGTTTCCTAAAGAAGTGTAATCAACTGAAATCAAATTTACACTCCATACGCAGTAACCACCATTTTACTTCCAGCAGCCCTGTGAATGGAGAGCTGAATGGATAGGAGGTGAACCGTCGGCCGACTGACCCAGTCCAGAGTGGAGGCTGGGGCTGGTTTCAGGTTGAAGTTAGTGTGGAATTCCATCAGCCAGGCTGTGCCATGGGCCGGATGTAAAACTCACGTGGTTTATGGTGGCTGCTGGAGGCTCCGGGGATCACCAAAGTATTGGGTGGGCAATGAATATTTCACTCTGTTCAGAGAGGAGTATCCCCTTTCAGAGTCTTGGCATTCCAGCCTTCTCCAGCCAAATATTCCAAATATGCCTTGTCCCTGCTATGCAGCCTCATGCTTACTGTATCTTCTGACACAGCGTGTTAGATGAGGACATACACTGATGACTTTATGGTGACTTAGACTGCAGACATGAGCTATCCCACAGCTCATTAAAGAGCACTGCTAAGATCATGTGTCACCCCACGCTATTGCCAACACCCAAATTACCAAGAGAATAATACAGTGGACCTGGACCGAGACGTTCTCTAGTTGCAAAGCCTTCAATATAGTGCTCTAGCATGCATAACAAACATTTGGGGTAACAGCTTAATTAGTTAATGATCTTTCCTATCCACAGCCATGCATGTTATTTTTGCAACAAAGCAAAGGCTTGTGTTAGAGTAAACAAAACCATCTACATGTAGTCTCAATGCCACCGCTGATAAGCATATGTATCCCCTGTTTTTGTTAAGATTTCCATACATGTAAAACAATTCCTGGCTAGGCCTTGCTCAGGAAGATAAGCCACCTTTAAGCATATTACATGGTCATCACTAGAGGCTAATTTCAGTATATTGACAGGGTGGTGGTGGCCTAGTAGGTAGGATACTGGCCTCTGGACCAAGAGGTCATGGGTTTGAATCCTACCTTCAGACTGCCCCCTGTAGTTAGGGAACGGATATCGTTTTGGATAAAAGCATCTGATAAATGTATGTATATGTACGTGTTTTCTACGGTGCAGCAGGGAAAGCGTGCAAGAAGGGCTCCCCAGCTCTAGACAAGATAAAAACGAAAGCTATCCAGTTCAGGTGACTCAGCAAGGTTTTGTCTTTTTTCAGGCAGTGTGGTGAATGCCACTCCTCTGTCCTAGCACTGAGGATTTAGCATTGCTTCACAGGCAATCCTCTTTCAGGTGTACCTGATCCCATGATCCATTCAACCACGTGGACTGTAATAATATCTGTGCTACACCGGTCTGTTTGGCACCTTTCCTCAAAACACACACACTACAGAGTTATCTGAGGTAGGATATGCCGTCTAATTCATTTATTGGACATGTTTCTTTCAGGAAAAAAACGTATCTTCACCATTCAGCATGAATAAACATGAATTAAGGCATCATGGTACACTCATCTGAGTTATTTTGGCCAAAATAAAGTCTATTCTCACAACTAAACCCCTGCTCAACCCTCAATCACTTAATGTATTATTTTTATTGGATATATTCTATTATATTCTATATTGTATACTTATGTATATTATTGTCTTTTTGTGGTATATATTCTTGTAAATTGTTCCTACAACCACATTTGTGCATTCAAATTAAATATTTGTCAGAGCTTCACAGCCTGGTTATAAAATACCAAAAACCCACAATCTAAACAGCTTGAACCGATTCTTTTGCTGTGAACTTAATACCCAAACAATTCAATATGAGTGCTGTTTAAACTGAGAGCCTATTGAAGATGAGGAAGTGTGTTACTGACCATGTTTTCAGAAGAAGGAATGTATGTTTGTGGCAGGGACTTGGTTGAGTTCCTCCTGACAGGTGAGTCGCTGTAGTCAGGTGGAGGCAGGACCATCATATCTTCATCTGTATCTTGCTGTGTGAGGTTTGCCACACTTTTACTGCGTGCTGGAGGGTTCCCAATGACGCTGGAAAACCAGGCCAAACATCAGGCTATATTTCCTACAGCAATTCTCTTTACATTAAAACAATCCAGGCATTTATCTACTGACAGTAAACAAGCGATACTGTTTTGAACCTTGGACTTAGCAGTTCGACAAGGTTTACAGAACACTGGCAAAAAAATTTAAATTTAAATGAATTAAAATTGCTACATAATATTGAATTTCCAGTTTAAAATTCAATGAAATGCACTGATCTAACTGAAACGGGCAGATAGGCAATGGAATAAAACATCACCAAAGAAATTGGCACCAGGCAACATTAATTGCATCATGGTTTCTCGGTAGGATAAAGAAAACTGCTGCCAACATTCTATAGAGCTTCTCCAACCTTGCACACCCATAGATACAAAAGAATATATGTGCAAAAGCAAAGATGGCTCAATTACCAAGGGCTTTATGAGATAAATTAGTTCAGAAAAAAGCAGCAGAAACACCAGTCTTTGAAAGGTTATGTCCATCTAGGAATTGAATTTAACATCACTGCCCTAAATACATACGTTGCTTCACAATTTTACCGGCTTGTGCATGTACGGAACCATGACAAGGGGCAGAACACAGGATTAGTGATCATCTATAGACTGACTCACTCATCCACTTATGCTAAACAGAGAGAGATCCTTGTTCTCCTGCACGTAGTCAGTCCAGTTAAGGTTAGGGGAACTTTTCTACAGGTTAGGACTTTTAAACCTTTGTAAGCTAGCTGAGCAATATATTGTTAAATATATGAGTACATTTTCAAAATGTACTTTTTTGTTTAGGATATGTAGTAGGTCTGTAATTCATTTCACTTACTAACATGTTTGACTGCTACTGAAATGTTAAATAGATCCAGATTGAATAGCTGTTCATGTTCCTCAGGACTATGAGCTAGGTAACATAGTAACGACTTTCCTCATTCTAATGTGTCATTTGTCCAGTTGTAGTTACCCTTCTTTGTCAACGGGTGCTGACCTGTGGTGCAGCACCCTGTGATAATGAAGGTCTAAAGGTCTTCAAATGTAATGAGCCAAAAATAGAGCTTTACTCCAGCTTGGATTTCCTTGTCTTCAAAGGAAGACTGATCCGTATCAGCAGTAATCAGGAAGACAACAGAGAAGTGTGTGTGGGTGTGTGTGTGTGTGTGTGTGTGTGTGTGTGTGTGTGTGTGTGTGTGTGTGTGTGTGTGTGTGTGTG
>JBBJLR010000029.1:8925386-8946462 GCA_037577145.1 Brachypetersius gabonensis
CACACACACACACACACACACACACACACACACACACACACACACACACACACACACACACACACACACACGAATGTATGTATATATGTGTGTGTATATATATAGCATACAGTTATTTGTATATTATATGGCTATATTGTATAGTTCTCATTTCTATTGGTTATACTTTCTTCTTCTACTGTAACAGTGCACAGTAATGATTGTAGAATTTTGTATATGCCGACTTAGTATTAGGTAGAGATGTCAGAATTAAGTCCTTTTTTCATCACATCAAATTAAATGTAAGTACAGAGAGTTGAGTCAATGCTGTGACTGGTACCAGACTTTATGATCAGATGAAACAAAAATATAACTTTTTTGGTAGTAATCAGATGGATTTAATGTAAAAACAGAACAACATGCATAAAAAAAATGGTATCTGAAAGTACTCATATTCATATTTTAACAATTAGTTACGTGTCAAGTAGGTTTCTAAAATCAGTCATGCTGTACACATAGTAAACAGCGATTTACAACTCAAGATTATTTACAACTCAAACTTCTGAAGGGAACAGTAAAATCTTTTGATATTATTTTAATGTGCAGAAGCAAGGAAACTAAAATACTTAGACTTTTCCCCAAACTTTACACCTGTGAAAGCCATTCACCTTATTTACCTGTAATGAATGAGAAGTAGACAAATATACACACTGTGATTTTTTTAAAAGCTTTTGAAGGTCCTCGGCTGGGTCAAGATACACGCAAACAGAACACAGACAAAACAGCCACACAGGGTTAAAGCTAGACCGAAACATGCCAACTGGAACTAGAATGTGGGAATAACAAATAGCTTAGAAAGACGGATTAAACATGCAAAAATAGGAATTTAATACATACAGTCAGTGACATTTTCATTTACAACATGTAGCAAAAGCGACTTCCCCTAACTACAGGGCGCAGTCTCCTTGGAGCAACCTGGGCTTAAGGGTCTTGCTCAGGAAACCAGTGGTGGTTTTGCTGAAGGTAGGATTCAAATCCATGACCTCCAGAGGCGAGTACCCTACCCACTAGGCCCCCACCACTCCTCGTGACCTAACTGAGCACAGGGTGTGGGCTTTGTTACACTGCCAAATAAAAGCAAATTAAAGCCAGATTCATTTGGCACTGCTCACTTCCACTTTTTTGCTGCGATCTGATCTATGGCTTGGCACTTCATATTCATGTCATCTTGATACAACCCATGTGCACACAAAGAAATCAATAGTGTCACGTGGCCCACTTGCTTCGTGACCAACAGCAGAAACATGAACAAACAAAGCAGCACAAGTACTTCATTGCAAAGATTATTTGCTCTGAACAGCTCTCGTGACTCGAGTAGGGAGTAGGGTGAACATAGGGCAGGCACATTAATGCTCTGGCTGCTATTGTTGGTAAGTTCGTCCCTGCTGCCACGTGTCAGATGGACGATGGTGACAGTGTTGTAGTCTGTGTAAGGTGGATAATCCCACAGGAGAAACGATGAACTTAGACTTCTTTTTCTAACAGAAGGCTTTTGGTATGTATTATACTGGAACAAATTGGATATGTATCCATTCTAGGATTAAAGAAGTCAAAGAAGTTCAAGGTTTTAATTGAAGAATAAACATTACAGGTCAGTTGAAATAGGAGATGTACTAAACCATGCTTTTATGTGTCCATGCCCATATATTATATGGGCATATACTATATACTGTATAGGCATTTTTACACTAGCACAAAGAACCGTGACATAACACAAAAAATAGTTTTCCTTTATAAACATAGAGACCCGTACACGACCCAAACCATTGTAGCTCGGCGACAGGGCCAAAAGTGAGCAACAGCTGAGCTGAATGCATCACTACCTTCTGATTGGTCGAAATGTGTTAATCACAACATGAAAAAAGTCACAAAAAAAAAAATACAAAAAAATACAATGGAGATACAAGCTAACAACTAGGAAGTCAATGAAGTACAAGCACTGCTGTCTTTTTGGACATTGGAATTTATCATTAATGCTGTGAGAAACGTGAAGGAATACGGTCGACAAAAAAAACTCAAAAAGATTATGAATAATAAAAGACCACAATATCAAAACTGGCTCTGGTAGAAAATAATTTTCTGCTGGTTGGTGGCTTAGGGATGACTGGCCATAAACTGTGAGAAGAAAATTGCGCTGATGATGTGTCGGAAACACTGAGATACAAGAGAAAATCAGAGTGTCATCTCAGTATGTTTTAGGTACAGCACAGTTCCTGTATGCCTATTCTGAGACTACTATGTTTAGTACACAATTGTTCAACTATCTGTCTCTGCTGTCTCACATACAGCATGTAACACGGTAGACAATATGAGCATGTGCAGTGGAAAAAGAAAAATACAATCAGACCAATCTCATTATTCTGATCTCATTAAGCTTCATAGTTACAAATTGGATATGTATCCATTCTAGGATTGTGGATTGTGGAAGATTTAAAAAGATCTGATCTGTATGATAAAAAAAGTTAATTCGCTTTAACATGCTGCATAAAGCGACCGTTGCCGGTATTGCACTAGTCAGTTAACGTCCATCCATTATCTGAATCACTTATCCTTAACCAGGGTTGCAGGTGGTGCTGGCTTGAGTTTATTCCAGCTATTATAGGGCAAATGGCAAAGAAACACCCAAGACAGGACACTAGTCCATCACAGAAACACAGACTCATGCACACAGTCACACCTAGTGGCGTCTCCAGTTCACCTGACATACATATCTTTAGACTGTGGGAGGAAACCGGAGTACCCAACCAAAATGAGAAGACCATGCTTTAACATTCTTCCTGTCTTTTTCATCCATTTCTTGGCTTCTTGCGATGTTCTTCTCTCTTTCCTCATTGTTTACATTATTATTACATTATAACACCTGCCATTTATCCTGTTCCACGCTCTATGCCTCCATGATGCAAACTCTACACAGAGAAGGTAGTTTGAATCAAACCAAGGACCTTCTTGTTGAGATGACAGCACTACAGACTATGTCATCCTTCGATTTTTATTTCAAACTTTAATCCATTCTACAGCAAGTAGCACAGTTAATAATAATGTTAGAAAATTGTGATAACTGGCTTTGATATGTATTAAATACGTTTGCTCAGAATGACCAGATTTGAATGAAATATGTTTAAACCAATGAAAAGCAAAAGAATAAATATTACCGCCCTGCAGGTCAATGGAAATAGGAGACATAAAAAATATGCTCTTATGTGCTCATGCCCCTGCACGGTGGCCCTGCTGCGGGTGCACGTCTCAGATGTGAGAAGAATAGCTCCCACAGCATGATTGATGCCCTGTCATCACTCATTCCACAGCATCGCTTCCAGACCAGGAGCCTTCACAGCTCCCTGTTACATACTTTCAACACAAGCATGAATTATGCAACACAATGTATTACACAGTTCTGTTTAATACCATTGTGCACCTGGGTGTGTATATTTATAGTTTTCTCATTTCTACTCATACATCCACTCTGTATATACTTAGAAACATATACTCACTGTATACATGCATACAACTTGCCCAAGCCTACATCTAGTCTTACTTTGATATGTGCACTAAAGTCTTACTTACAGTTTACACACATATATGTATATCTTTACTATACAGATGTGCATACTTATACTCCTAGATTTTATACAGTACACTTTTATACTGATTTTAAACTGTACTGTACATTTTAATTTTTTAGACTGTACATTTGTGACATAGTATTTTCTTCTATTTTACTTCATTCTATCCTATTGTTTTTCTTAATTTTGCTGCTTTTAACTTTGTTCTGTCCACTTTCTACCATGGCCAAACAAATTTCCCACTTGTGGGACTAGGAAAAGGTTATCTTATCATATCTTATCTCATCTTATCTTATCTCATCTTAATGTTTTCTTGGGTTCTTTCCTGGTGATCATATTTTGTTCTAAGAGGCACTGCAAGTGTGAAGGACTTCTTCCTCTCCATAAGCTGGGCACATAGTGTGTGTAATGGATACATTGTTAGTCGGGGTAATTTTAGACGACATAGCCAAATCAATAATAGTTGAAGTACAAGGAGAGAAATCGATGGCTTAATTTGTTTTTAAGTAGAGGGAGGTTCGCTGGGTGACCTGGCTGCATTCCCTGTGCAACACCGGCTCTGGACTGAGTTGAGCCTAGGATAACCCAGTCTTGTCATAACACACACATTGATCAGGCCTAGATCCTGACAGGAACCACATGACGGATGACAAGGCCAAGCAATGATTAACACAAGCAGTCACTGTTCAGACAACTGTATTTAAATGTTGATAATTGCTTCCAATTCGCTTGACATGTTCAAAATTTGTCTACTGACTTAATCAGAAGACACAAGTGAAATGGGTGAATCATCCATGAGTTTCAGAATATTCAGCTTAGCTTTTCTTTTCTGTATTTATTTATGAATCGAACAGGGGCAAAATACACTAATGAGTATCATTTTAGGTGTATAGAATGTTATATATCCTGTAAACATGCCAGATTTACAACATAACATAAAACATTCATTCATTTTCTGTAACCACTTAATCCTTACTAGAGTTAGGGTTAGGGTTAGGGTTAAGGTTAGGTTTTGGGCTTAGGTTAGGGTCAGGGTCAGGGTCCGGGGTACCCAGAGCCTATCCCAGGGCCAGTGGGTGTGAGGTAGGAACTCACCCTGGGTGGGGCGCCAGCCCGCGGCAGGGAGAACTCAAACATTATATACACACATAATGATGCAGACTGGTGTGTATTTTGAAATATATTACATTACCTGATGGTAGATTTCACTCAGTGAGTGCCCTTCATTTCACATGAACTGAATTCTCTGAAGTGATGGAGTGCCATTTAGTACCTTAGGGTGAGCTTGATCAGTGTTGATCACCCAACATCAGCACATCGGCTCAGCTCTTGTTGCTGAATGCAATCAAATCCAGCAATGTTGTAAATTCTTTAACAAACTTTGTCCCCGAAGCTGCAGTCCCTGTTTCTGTCCCCGAAGCTGCAGCCCCTGTTCCAGACCCTGATGACACAGTGGTCCCAGCTCCTGCTTTTGCATGGGGGCCGCTTTTGCCACCTCCTCCTCACAGCCACCGGGACCATGGTGCAACACAAGAGCATAACAGAACAGGACACAGGACCACAAGTGCAGACGGGACAAAGAACAAGAGCAACAAGACAACTAGACAAGACAAGAAAACATTCAGTGCAATATTTTGACGGGTGAAAACTGTATTCTGCAGGAGTTACATGTGCCAAAAATGCAGAACAGCAATAAATATGTAGCAGCAACATGACAGATAATGTGCAGTATGAAAAATAAAGAAGCATTTTAACAGGTAATTAAAGTCTGAGTTGCACAAGTTCCGAAAGGTGTGTGTGTGTATGTGTGTGTGTGTGGGGGGGGTGGTTGTTGTTGGTGTGTGTGTGGGGGCGTTTCCAGTTGAGGTGTCTGATGGCTTGAGGGAAGAACCTTTTTCTAGATGGGAGGAGGGAAAAGACAGTTTGTGATGAGTGGGTGGGGTTGTTTACAATGCTGGTGGCTGTGCGGATGCAGTGTGCGGTGTAAAAGTCTGTGACAGACCTCACAATCCTCTGTAGGGTCCTGTGACACAACAGCTTTGTAAAGTGGCCATTTATCACATCTGAAAACAACACTGCACACACCACAGCACTGCACTCAGTGTGAACAGCATGAAATTATTTCTCTGCATTTATCCCGTTCACAAAGTGAAGCAGCGGAAAGAGCCCAGTCAGCAGGGTACCTCAGTGGTGCCACTGGCAGATTCAAACTCAAACCCATGACCTTTCAATTACAGGGGCAACTCCCAAACCACTAGGTCACCAGCTGTCTAGCACACTGTGGCTGCATCCCACCAACACCTGGTGCAACTCACTGTTAACTGTTAATTATTAGTTTTATTTAGGGGTGTTACTTGATTAAAAATATTAATCTAATTATTTACAAGCTGTAATTGCTCTAGATTAATTGCATACATTTTTGCTGTAAACATATTTAAAAATGTAAATGAATTTAATGAGTGAATGAATAATCAACATTACAGACTTTCAACGTCTCTTTTATTTAAGAAAAAATTAAATAGCTTCAGCAAGAACAATGATTAAAGTCCATCTATGAGGTGCAGTTTAAGACAATGTACATCCGAGTACCAATGTAAAAGCATGGGTGACGGAAGCATTTTAATGGTGGGGGTGCGGCGTTTGGCGTCTTGCGTGTTTCCCTCATACATCACCCCCTAATGTAACAGTTGTTCTGATGACTCTTGTTGCAAATAATATGCATAATCAGAGAAAAATATATTTTATTAAATGAGAAGAGCCAAGATAGATAGATAGATCTTTAGAGGTGCATAGAGCCAATTTATACAGTCAGGTTCTAAAACTGAGAAATGCTAAAAGCAGGACACAAGCTACTTCAAATCAAACCATGCTTCCAGCTTGTGGTGATTTCTGAACAGTCTTGATGTTTCCCAGCTCCAGATGATCTCATGTTAAAAGCGCTTTTAAGATATTAATCACCGTAAACCAGTGTCCTGAATACAAGACAGCACAGATAAACCCACTGAATCCCAAGACTGTGGAACTGCACACGTGCAGAAGGGCACGGTAGCACATCTCAATGGGTAGCATGTTTCGGACTGGACTGGGTTAAAGTCATGTAGAGCGATTGATCCGCGTTATTTTTTTTAACACCCCTGGTATATTGTGCTACATTTTCTCCTATCAGAAGGATTTGAAGGAAAAGAAAAGTGAAAATG
Source organism: Brachypetersius gabonensis (assembly GCA_037577145.1). Taxonomy (NCBI): domain Eukaryota; kingdom Metazoa; phylum Chordata; class Actinopteri; order Characiformes; family Alestidae; genus Brachypetersius; species Brachypetersius gabonensis. Next base: position 8,932,186 of record JBBJLR010000029.1, read on the forward strand.
AAGAACAGTCAAGCTTTCTGCTGGGCTAACCGGGGCTTTTACTTTTTCTGCAATTGTTTGCTGCACTTAACATTTAACTTGTAAAACTGTAGTCTTACATAAGAATACGTCAGAAGACCATTACAGCTTTCCCCTTCAGATTGCTCACGCACAGAATCAATACACAAGTGAAATGGGGGAAAAGGGCAGAAAAGCCATCGTCCTCTCTTTACGTTTTGCCTCATGGTCTGGAGCAAAGAATAGCTGGCAAACGCATTGTGCTGGACGTACATCAGTCAGAGTCCAACGTTTCTCTCTAACTGGGAAGAGTAATATAAATTAGCCACATAAGAAACAAGAGCTGTCGTTCATGTGGCGAGTGCTAACACCAGGTGTTTAATGATTGAAGCCAATCTTCCCCACCACGGGACTTCCAGCACGGAGCAGAGAGGATGATGGGATTGTGTGCTGAGGTGTCCCATGGGTAAGACTCCTTCCTCCCTCTAAAGCCTGATATCGATCCATTCACGCCGCTCTCACACACTTTGGGGCTTCCAGGCCCTCAGTTTGAGTAATTATTATCGAATTGTCTTAACTCAAAGCTCTCCACATGCTACTTCTCCCTCACTTCTACACTTTTTGCTTCCTGCTTAACACTCGGCTGATGAAGGAGCCGCAAGCACAACCCGAGAAGAGATGTAGGCCTCCGAGGACCCGATTTAGACTACTAAAAGTTTGTGTTTGTCAAACTTGACAGCGCCAGGGAAAAAAGTGCAAGCTCATATTAATAAGGACCCTGCATCTTTCATATAAAACCTGTTGTCTATTTGTTTGTGCTTTCTGACTCATTTTAATGAATCCGTTTCTTCCAAAGGGGAGCAAATAAAGGGACATAGTCAAGGCAAATCGTGAATTTAGCATCTGCTGTGTGCTTTACCAAGTCTGAAAATAACTGAAGAGATTGCATGTGTAAATTAATACCAGTGGGGCTCATCTTTTGCACATTTCACACAGTGGCAGCAGTAACTGCAATTGTACCGTTTAAACTGAAATCCATCTTTAGTTTTAAATGATTATGTTACATAAAATGTGGAAAAAATATTAAATATGGTTCATTCCTCCATCCAATGATCATTCTCACTCATGAAACCTGATTATTTCAACAAATAAACTACGAAGTAAAACAACTAAACAGATTCAAAAAGCATGAACTACATCATTTCGAAACATATTTTATGTAATATATTTTACACTTTAGAGAGATTTCAGTTTAAAATTACAGTGGTAAAAATAAAGTGGTAAAATTACAGCAATCTCTTAGAAGCATGTAAGCTTTTGAAAAGCAGTCTAAACGCTTAAAATGCAAAAAAGTGATCCTCTTTAATGCCTGTAGGTTTTCCATGTAATATGTTATGAAGTGAATCAAAACATAGTCAGCAAGGTTCAGACCACTTTTTATATACCGTAACATTACCATTCTTTCAACAAAAGGACTTTCTTACTGAGGCTGGGGAATTAAAAAAAAACCATTCAATTTATGTCAACAGTTTTTTTTTTATGTGTTTACATATCGCCTTTTCTGCTGTCCATAATGTGACTGTGCTTGATGCATGCAGCAGGTGGGTAAAAGAACACACTGATAAAAAGGGAGCTTTTTAGAAGCACTTGGTTTGCATGGAAAACCAAAACTAATTCCACTGATCCAGATTCCACTCATAGAGTTTATAGCGTATGATGAATAGTGCATCCTAAAATAAATGTAATCAAAGGCCTTCAGAAAGAGGTGTCATTGTTAATATATGGACAATTATAAATTCATGCCAGGCATTTCCATCTAGCCTTTGAAGCTACACGCTGAAGAGCAGAGATCTCTGAATTCACACGAGGGAGAGCTTTTAAATGATCAAACATATTTCAAAAAATATTCAGTACAAAATGTGTGAGTCATTCGATTATTGCATCTGCTACTTTTTCTCAAAGTGTAGTTAAACTTGTCAGCACACACAGCTGATCTGTTAGTATAGCATAGAAACTGCTACTACTAAACCAACAAGATCATTAAGTCAGTTCTTATTTTAAATATAGCTTAGAATATTATAGAAAGTAGGAGTATGTGTTTTGACAGATGGAGGGCACATCAGATGTAGTTGTGGGTGGAGCATGAATAAGCCAGCTGGCTCTTATGGCCATTATACTTTTCCATCCGTTATGTAACATTATAATTGTGACTTGCCCAAAAAGCTCAAATTTGAGGTGTTAACAGTTGTTTTTTGTTTGAAAAGCTGCATTACATCAGCTCTACTCCCATCTGGGAGGTGCTACAGGTGCCTCAAGGCTCGCACCAGTAGGTTCAGGAACAGTTTCTTTCTTAATACAGTCACCATCCTAAACTCCCAAACCCAAATAAATTTTTGAAACAAACAAGATAAACAAAAGAAGAAAACCCGAGCGTGCGTGACTACCCCCCTCCCAGAAACAATACTTTGCCCAGACACCTTTAGCAGTGATTACAGCATCAAGTATCTTCACGTACATCTTCACAAGCTTGGCTCATCTAGACTCTGGTATTTTTGCCCATTCTTCATGGAAAAACTGCTCCAGCTCCTTCAAGTTAGATGGATGCCACTTGAGTACAGCAATCTTTAAATCAGAGATTCTCAATTGGATTGACTTGGCCATTTCAGGACATTATTCTGTTTCTCTGTATACCACTGGTGTGTTGCTTTAGCAGTGTGTTTAGGGTCGTTGTCTTTCTGGAAGGTGAACCTCAACCTCAGTCTCAAATCTCTGGTAGACTCAAAGAGATTTCCCTCAAGAATTTATCTATATTTCACGCCATCAATCTTCCCTTCAGTTCTGAGCAGTTTCCCAGTCCCTGCTGATGAAAAGCATCTCCACTGTGGGGATGGTGTTCCCAGCATGATGAGAGGTGTTAGGTTTGTGCCAGACATGGTGTTGTCCTTGATGGCCAAACATTCTATTTTAGTCTCATCTGACCACAGCACCTTCTTCCACATGTTTGGGGAGTCTCCATTACACCTTCTGGCAAATTTCAAACAGAGCTTATAGCAGCCTCATGGGTAGATACTCCCATCTCGGCAGTAGAGCTGCCCGGCTCCCTCAGGGTTATCTTTTGCCTCTTGGTTGCAGCTCTGATTAATGCCCTTCTTTCTTGGTCTGTGAGTTTTGGTGGATGACCCTCATTTGGCAGGTTTGCTATGGTGCCACAATCTTTCCATTTTCTAATAATGGATTAAATGGAGCTCCTTGGGATGTTCAGGGTTTGTGACCTTTTTTTATAACCCAATCCTGATCTGTACTTCTCACAACTTTTGTCTCTGACTTGTGTGGAGAGTTCCTCAATTTTCATGCTGTCACTTGCTTGATGGTAGCCCTTATGTAGAGGTGTTGCTCTAATGTTGACTCTGGGGGCTTTCAGGTGGAACTTATTTAACTTTTTGAGTGGCTTCTGAAGGTAGTGTTTGGGGCTTTAAAGCAAAAGGGATGAAAACATATGCACGTATCACTTTTCAGTTTTATATTTCTTAGAATTATTTAAACATTTTTTCACCTGTTTAACTTTATAGTTTGTTTTCTTGGCCCATCACCTAAAATCAAACTGAAAATCCATTTGAGTTCCAGGTTGTAAGGTAACAAAATAGAGAGAATGCCAATAGGGGTGAATACTTTTGCAAGGCACTGTAGCCTTGTACCTCCAGTGCAGAAACAAAGAGGAAACAAGCATGTTTTGTCTGATTACTGATTATTTGGAGTAAGAGAGAAATTGTGTAAACAAAACTGACATTTAGACTCTTACTATGCTTTTCACCATTCAGTGCTAGTGTTAAGGCACAGGCCAATGTGATAAACACAAAATAACATGTCTGTATAAGGCCATTAGTGTCAGTGTCACCGGTTTCAAGTGGAAATTACTGATGGCCATTGTAAGGCCTGCCACGGCTCACAGCCGCTAAATGGCTCCTGGGGTCAGCCAACAAACACGCTTTAATTATACAGTTAAGGTAAACTGTGTTAGGCCATTGACACCCTTTTGTAGGCATCAAATCGTTGGGCCTTCATCACTGTGTACCTACAGTTAAGAAGCTTCACTGGAGCTTGCTTCCTTCCGATCATGAATGACTTGGGGAGTCCTATGCATGTAAACAAAACTGCCAAGTCTGTTATGAGAGGCATCCTGCCCTGTTCAGGAGCTCCTTACATGGTACTAGCTCCTCACAAAGCAGCCCTGAGGCGCTCACAGAGGACGTGCATATGTATTTATGAGTCCATTACGCACAAGGACATGACAGCATTTTAATATTGCCATCCTTTTAGCGTTTCCTTCCAGATTTATTTCTCAGGCCCTGCAGTGATTCACTGCACCAAACGAGTAGCCATGACAAAACCTTGTCGTCGGATCAAGGCAAAAGTGTGGCAGCACCTGAGGCAGACACATAAAAAGTGCAGAGTTGCTGAGGTTTGTTTTTTTCTTCATACCTCTGTTCCTAATTTAATTTCTGAAAATGACAACAATTATTTAAAATGCGGTGTACAGTGATTTCTGAGCTTTTGCTTTTAACTGTGTGCTTTGAAGTCCCATAATTAGCTGCATCAGCTGAAATAGTGCACATACAATTGTCAGCACAAGACTTTGGCTATGGATCTCAGGCATCCTTCTGTATCACTCCACCCACCAAATCAAGACGACATCATGGAGGGCACAATAAGCTACATCAAACAAACCGTTGCCTCTTCCTTTCGCATTATACTTAATGAGAGCTAGGCAATGCAGTTCAAAGGCTTTTTCAGGCCAAATTACCTTAATGCGCTAAACCTGAGATCAACAGCAACGATGCTGGCCATTGCTTATCTCACACTGACATGGAAATGGAGCAGATACGTTCAAAGACTTATCTTTCATGTGACCCAACAAGACCCCATCAGTCTGGCTGAGGCAGCTGAAACCATCCAACTAGCACTTTACAGCATCTCATCAAAAGGTGCTCAAACTGGAAGCACCTGATTTAAGCAGGCCGTGAAACCCATCTGGCTTTCTGTGCGGACATTACCCGAGGACCACCCGCATTGCAAAATCCGAGAGCATCCCATCGATATAGAAATTAGAGTACTTGGCAGAGATGCCCGGTAAATTAAGTTGTTCATTCCCATGGTTTAATAGTCCCTGCCAGAAAGCCAGGGAGAGAACAGATTGCATTAAAATACAACAAACGCAACAGGAGTGAGTTGAAGCTACTGTACTTTATGGACCTAATTGCCTTAAATGAACCTCGACTTTCATTATGGTGTCAAATATGGAGAGGAAGTAAATTAGTTGTTTTCTCAAGCTCCACAGCACCTCCAGTGCACGGTGTACCGATTACAGGCAAATGAAGTCAACCCTTCATGGAGCACAGAGTTGGAATCAGCAGTAAGCGAGGCCCCCTGTCTCCCCGAGAATGCACCTGGCAGGTTCTGAAGATACCACGTAATGGCTGCCACCAGCGGGTGGTCTACTGGTTAAGGCATTCGCCCTGTGATCAGAAAGTCCGGGTTCGATTCCCAAGGCCGCTAGGCACCTCTGAGGTACCCTGAGCAAGGTACCGTCCCCACACACTGCTCCCCGGGCGCTGTGTTCGTAGCTGCCCACTGCTTCACTTGGTGAATGGGTTAAATGCAGAGGAAGAATTTCATGATGTGGTGTGTTCATGTATGTCCGGATTGTTGCTTTCACTTTCACTATGGTGCCAACACAGGCAGAGAACCCACAGGATTCTTCAAGAGCTTTACTTCAGAGCCTACCCAAATCAAGTGCTTCTCATCACTCCAAGGAGGTGCATGAAGTACCTTACATGAATTCTAGAAGGCTGGGTATAGCAGCAACTTCAATCTTCAGAAGTATGTGGTATGGCGCAGTTTAAAACTTCAGAAGTGATTTGGAAATCCCTTGAGCATCTATTTGCATAGATTTAGGTTCAGATGTAACTTAATTGTCATTGTAGAATGCAATATTATATAAATATGATAATATGGACATGAACAACTATTTAAAATGTAAAGAAGTACAAGTATGTACATAAGATGTGCAATATACATACAGTGCCTTGCAAATGTATTAAACCCCCCCCCCCCCTCTATTTTGTTACCTTACATCCTGGAATTTAAATGTTTTTTTTATTTGATTTTAAGTGATGGACCTATAAAACAAACTACATATTAAAGAACTTAAGCGGGAAAAAACAACTTGTTTTAAAGCATTAAAAAAAAAGTAAAACTGAAAAGTGGTGCATGCATATGTTTACACCCCCTTCGCTTTAAAGCCCCAACCACTACCTTCAAAAAATACCTAATTAGTTAAATAAGATCCACCTGTGATCAAAGTGTCACATGATCTCAGTATATATACACTTGTTCTGAAAGCCCCTAGTCAACATTGGTGCAGCACAACTAAATAAGAGCTACAACCAAGCAAGTGACAGCATGAAGATCGAGGAGCTCTCCACACAAGTCAGAGACAAAGTTGTGAGAAGTACAGATCAGGGTTGGGTTAAAAAATATCACAAACCCTGAACATCCCAAGGAGCTCCATTTAATCCATTATTAGAAAATGGAAAGATTGTGGCACCATAGCAAACCTGCCAAATGAGGGTCATCCACCAAAACTCACAGACCAAGAAAGAAGGGCATTAATCAGAGCTGCAACCAAGAGGCAAAAGATAACCCTGAAGGGGGCGGGCGGCTCTACTGCAGAGATGGGAGTATCTGTCCATAGGACCACTATAATTTGGTTTAAAGACTGCTGTACCATCCAACCTGAAGGACCTGGAGCAGTTTTTTCCATGAAGAATGAACGAAAACACCAGTGTGTAGATGTGCCAAGCTTGTGGAGATGCACGCAAAGAGACTTGATGTTGTAATCTTGACGTGCAAAAGGTAGCTGTACAAAGTATTGATTCAGGGAGCGGGGAATAGTTCTGCACGCTCAGAATTTCTTTTTTTGTCTTTTTTTGTTTGTTTCACGTTAAAAAAAAAGAATCTGCAAAGTGGTCACTGTGTAGTGTAAAGTAAAAGATACAATCCCCCCAAAATGTAATTCAGTGGAAAGGTTTATTGGTTAGTCTATTTAAAATGATTCAGATATTTTCAACACGTTTGCATAACTCATAGTAAACCATCATTCAGCGGTTTGAAATGGGTTCATTATAGAGCCAGGAGTGCAAAAGGACCAGTAAACTTTATGTAACATTATAATGATGATGATAATTAATGATGAATCCAGAATATATACACGTTACTAGACATCTTTGCTTTTTAATACCATGTATGTCTGTCATGAATGTATTTTAAAAAGCATACATCAAACTTATTTAGGCCAAAAGCTTATCACACATCTATCATAAGCAGTTTGGACAGCAGGTTCATATTTTCACAACCCTTTCGTCTCACAGCTTTTTGTCATGTCAGGTATTAAACACTTTAATGTTTAGATGTTTACATGGTTTAGTTCTGCAAAATAGTTGAAAAATAAGTCTTTTAATGATAGTTTGAGACAAGTATATGATGATAATACGCTAATTAGTGTTGGGAGCCATGCTAGCCTTAAAGCTCCAGTGTAAAATGAAAGAGGCAGACTCAGAACACAACAAACATGTCTTAGCTGCTCAACTACATTTGGGGGGTAAAAACTGGGGGGAACGTGCAAATAAAGGAGAAATCTGGGGAAATTCTATTTTTTCAAAAAATGTTCTCAGGTTACCTTTGTTGCCACAGAGAGGCCAGATGTGTCACTTTTCTTTTACTACTCTCAATCAGACAGCTGGGGCACGGGTAAAAAAGGTGCATACAGCTTAGATCCTGTCCCTTTCCCACTTTCAACTTTGATCTCTCCTCTCTCTCTGTTCATCCCCCCCCCCCACCGCCACGGCCGATTCAGTGCAAGAGTGAGCCGTCTGCAGCAACAACAGCTGCCAGCCTGCCCTCCATCAAAAGTGTCACATGCCTCCCTGACAACTGTGACCGAGCGTGCGTCACCACGGCAACACACACCAGACAGGAGCCCACACTTACTGTGAAGCACAGAGGGATGGATGACATGCTGAGCGGCTTCCAATGTCACCCAAAATTGCTACAGGTAAAGACGTCTGTGAGGTGTATCTAACACGTTCCTCGCGCTCTCGACTCTGAAATTAGCACAGCAAAACGCATGCGAACAATGACAGAAGGCATCACATCTTTTCAACTCCAGGGTGGCAGGAATGCAGCAGTTCTTGGCAGGCCATGATTCACTCATGCACAACCTGTCCACGAAGACACGCTCTGAGACAGAAAGGTACTCGCATCGTTAGCTTGCCATCATGGGTGAAGCACGTTTACCAATGCCGATACGTGCACTGAAGCGCGTTAATGGCAGGCGATGCCCCAAATAAAACTGAAAAAGGGCTGACGCATAATTACTACCAGTGGGCTCCTACTCTGAAAAAGAATTTTACTCCTAGTGAGGACTTTACCACTTTCCCTTAAAGCCTGTGTGAGTTTATCCTGATCTGGTTTCCTAAACAAAAACTGACATGGTTATGATGCCTTTTGAAGTAATAGAACCACAGAATGTCCATAGAATGTAACTCCCTTTGCAATTGCATATGCATTTAAGTAAGTACAAATAGCTTCTAAGGATTAAGGTGAACCCATTGTCATGTAACCCCTGTAGAAAAGACACTCCAGAGCAGATGTCCCTGGGTTCTCTAGTCCATCACTTACCTTTTGGATGAGTTGGAGTGCTGTTTCTGATTCACTATCCAACATCAGTGTACAATAAAAAAAAGAGGAACATAAAAAAAAAATGATTGGAACATATAGTAGTAAGTCAACCCAACAGAAAACACACATTCTGTTCTTGTTACCTGATGCTCAGTTGAGTTAAATTCTTAAAGGCAGGCCAATTATGAACAGCAAAGCGAGAACGAACTTAATACCCTTGATTTTAGACGAAAAAATGGATGAGCAGATGGATGTGGTTCAGTGAGGAAAAGCCGGGTATTGATCACGGTATGTCCAAATGTATTTTTCGAATCCTGATGTGGCTTCAGATTTTCTTTTCAAATAAACCAGAGCTTATTTGAATTCCACTTGTTTAATCAGCTGGGCTCAGCTGTCAAACAATACGTGCTCCACAGCAACCACCAACCACAGCAGCCCTGTGCGGATAAGACTGAACACCCTCGTTTTATAGTCAGTGGAAGTTGTTTAATGTTTAAACAGGTTCTGCGCATCCCATTCCAACATTGCTTCTTTAAAATACTATCCATTGAAGGTTGTTGAGGAATCCAGAGTAGTTTTTCTATGGCACTGATTTTTAGCATGTTTGAGCAGGCTTTGGACCCCAGGGCATCATAATGAGTGGGAAATATCACAGGTTAACCTCCGGTCCGGTATGTTATGCAAGTGTGCATTTGATTGTGTGTGTGTGTGTGTGTGTGTGTGTGCATCCTTTTAACTCTTCCCCTGACATCTTAATCCACAGTCCAAACATCCTCAGCTGCTACAAAACATGCAGCAGCTCAGTGAGAGGGAGGACAAAAGGCAGAGCAACAAACATAAAAAATTGGCGGCACGCATGGATATGGGGGGGGCAGAAGGTCAGGGCAAAGTAGCTCTCAGCCTCCTGTGGCCTTGGAACTTTTTGGTTCTCTCCTCGGTCTACTTCAGTTTTGCCTTGTTTCTCCACTGCCTTTGTGCCAACACCCAACTCTGAGTTTCCATTGATCTGCTTTTCCAAATTGTCTTTGGTTGCCGCTTGATTGATCAGACCAGAGTGGACCTAGCCGTAGGAGGGCCCACTTTGGAGGCGAGAGCTAACCTTGAAAGAGTGGTCAAGGTTAGAGCTTCTGCCGGGCCTGGCCGACCTTCAGCTCTCAGCAGTGGGCTGGGCGGACGGTTGCGTTTGATGTGATTGGCTCTGAGTGACCGCTGGCCTTCTGCTCGGAGATCATAAGTGCTTTGATTAATGCCTCACCTGGGATATCAGAGTAGACGGGGTTCTGGCAATCTCCCCCCACTGAATGCTCAAACAGTCCTCAGGTAAATGATTAAGTGCAGAGTTCAAAGGCCTGACCCATGCCGCATCCCCACGGAAACCTTTGCTGTCATGAATATTCCATGCATATTCATCCACTAAGTCAGCTCTCGCTTTCTTCTCCTTTGATGGCAATCAAAGTCAGCAGGCCAGCCGGCTGTTCCATCGAACATTAAGGAACCGCACCATATGCCACAAAAGGTCACATCTTGGCCGCACTGTCTTAAAGTTGTGTAAATGGGGATGTTACGAGTTCTCCTCTGATACGAAGTAGCAGAGGACTGTGTGTTCAGGAGAATGTGAATTCGGAACATCAAAGCAGAAGATGTGTGGTTTGGAGTCGCTTCTTTGTTTGATCATTACAGAAGTGCATTGGATGCAGGGTTCCATTATGCTGGACGACCTTCGCCTGCACCATGAGCAAAATATCTCTAGACTTTGAACAGAACATTGTTCAAAGTTGTACTTCTGGAATTTTGCTAGCGTCCCTCAGATATGGATGGACTTTTGCGCTAGAATTCAATATGTGTAATGGATGACACAGGGCCACAGAATTAGAAACTACTGGATGAAACTAGAAACCAGAAACATCATATAAGCAAGACTTTAAGAACTAGTTTAAAGAAGAATGCTTACTCACAAAGTGTTTTCACCTTTTTAAATAAAAGTATGTAAATATATTTGCGTAATTCTGTCTATTTAGCTTACAATAGTTTAATCTCACCCATTAATGGCACTATAAGGAGTGCACTGGTCCAGAGTTTTTGAAAGACAGGGCAGCCAATCAGAAGAGCTCTTTCCATTTATTAGTCACGGGAAAACTGTTCAATTCTAAAAGCATAAAGAGAGACTGGAAAATGGTCATGCAAAAAAATATGCATAAAACCACATAAAAATCATAAGCGGACCTAAGAAATAAAACACACAAAAAAAAATGCAGAACTATAGGCCCTTTAAATCAAGTGGTCTGTATTGCCGTTCCTTATAACCTGTGTACACTGGAATGAAATTGTTTTTTGGTCCCACGGTGCATCTCAAACAGATTATTACCCCAACAGCAGCAGATTATTTAGTAAAAAAAGTGTGAAAAAAAGGCAAACCTTAGGATGAAGACAGCTCTGAAGAAAGGCCCACTGAAAGCAAAACTAGACACCGCAGGAGGGAAGGCAATGATGAGAGAGAAGAAAAATAATTAAATGATAACACTATATTAAATTAAATATAATAATTTGATATTTTATATAATATTTATGCTCTCTGGAGGAAGGTTATTCTAAGTCAGTTGAAAAGAAACAGCAAACATGTAAAAACACAAAGTAAGCCTCCCCTTACCTACAACCTGAGATTACACTTTTACTTTTCAGCATTCTTCATTAAATACATGACCTGTGAGGTCTTTAAGCAACTGCTCTACGCAGTGGCCAGGATCAAATGAAAATACTTTCGATGAATTAGATGTATTTATCTGAAGAGAATTCTATTAAAATGGAAGATAAATAAATTGCACTGGGAAGTTTGTTCCATCAACAGCTGAATGTTAAAGATGGATGGATGGATGGATGGATGGATGGACTAGTTAGTTAGTTAGTTAGTTAGTTAGTTTGGATGTTCTACCTCCACTCGACTCAACTGAAATGAAGGGTTGTTAGTGTTTGTTGAAATAATATAAATCAGTATAATCATTTTTTTTCTCACATTAGCTAGGCAAATCACCTGAATCCAATCTTATTTAATGAGGAAAAGTATAAAAACATTGCTCTAATCAACATTCTCCTCTTACAGTGTGACCCGTTGGATGGCAAAACACTACTAGAAGCACGTCAATGATAATTATTGCCATTTAGTTTAAGAGTAAACAAGAAATTTGTTTTCGTTAAATGATTTAAGTTCCGTAGATGCTGCCTCATTTCGCTCTTTGTGACGTATTGTCTGCTAGTCTTTTACGATTGTATTGTAATTTCCTTTAAAATGATGTTTTAAAGAACAACATTTTTATTTGGAAATGAGGAGAAATACTGTCAGCAGTTAAGCTGTTCAGTTTAATACCTGCACCTAGAAAAGCATTATGTGAGGAATTTCACATCAAATGTAAGTCTATGGCGCTGTGCAGCTCTGGAGGAACAAAAGAAGTTGAGGTGTAAAATGTAAAGTGTGGGCTTAAAGACCAAAAGCTGGTGGAACACTGACCCCTACCTCCCACTATCCCACAGCAGCAAAGTCAGAAAGGTCAGTCTGATCCTTATTCCCTGAAGTGCCAGACGTTGCTAGGCAACAGTCTGTCTGGTCTCAAGGTGTAAAAAGTAGTTTGCACATTAACAGCACTCAAGCCTCAAGGTCGCAACCTCTGTGTCTGACCAGGGCTGAACACGAGCCTCTTTCAGAACCACCTGTGTCCTCACACTAAACAAACACACATGCACACACACCGCCATACACACACACACACACACACACACACACGCACACACCCCCCCACACACACACACACACACACACACACACACACACACACACACACACACACACGTCAGCTGTTTAAGTAACCAATGCCAGCGTGCCCACTAGACTGCATTCATAAAAGACTAGTAGACACGCTTTATTGCTGAGTGTTTGGACTCTGATTTATTAGCTAAAGGCTCTTGTCTAGGGTCCACTACAGCTATTTTAAAAGCTAATTAAGCTGGAACGGACATTACGCTGCCATGTTACTATGCATGTATATCCAACCACACAAACAGCAAGTTACTAGTTCCTGACCTCTCAAAACAGTTCTCAGAGCAAGACCCCAAGGGTGTGCCGAAGCCCATCAAATAAGCCAGACTCCATGTGGGCTTTTATAGCCGCGCTCTTAATTAACAAGGTGTATCCATTGAGAACAACCTCTGATTAATGAGAAGCCGGTGGATGAGTGAGGGTCCGAGGCCCCACAGCAAGTAATATGTTGCAGCACCCCTGGAGCTAGAGAGGAACCTGCCGCCTTCTGGTCACTGAAATTCCTTCCCCCGCTGTAACTGGGCCTGGAGCCAGGGACGCCCTGATCATTAACCTGTAGCTCTAACATCAGCCATCTGCTGCCCCAAGTGCTGAGATGACCTACACAGTGGTAGACCTTTTCAGATGGATAACTGCAGCTCACCAGCCATTTTCTCTGAGTTTACAGACACAAGCAAGGAGGTGTCCTACAAAAATAGTATGGTAGGAATGCCACACATTGTGTGTGTGGCGGGGTGTCATTCCATTGTTTTACCATTGTTAAACTAGAAGCTGAGAGCTAATACTTTAATACTTTAACATGGGATATTTTATACAAGTTCATGCCAGTTCATCTGTATGTTTACAACATACTCAAGTGTTTGTTTGGTAAGTGTTCGTAATGCTTCATGACAACTGGCATAAACCTACATGAACATTTATAAAGGCTTACAGTAAGTAGCAGTTGTCAGAAAAGGCTACTTTGGACCATTTAATGTCGTCTTACCTCAGGAAATTATATGACAACCAACACTTTGCGGGCTTACATTAGTTACCATGAACTGTCATAATGACTAAATAAGTTATGTGTGAGGTTACAACTAGGTTTGTAAAATGTGTCTTCTTTAGTTACAGACATTTTACATTATAAAAGTAAGTTGTAAGCCTGATTATTTGTTCATATTAATAGAGGTGTATTAATACAAAGTGTTAACTTGGTAAAAAAAAAACATTCTTGTTTAATTTGACCATATTTAATGTCCACATAAGTCCTCGTCCACTTAAAATTATAATTGTGGTATTGATTGTGGTAAGGAATTATAATCTGCAATTTCTATTGATTGCAATGAACAAGACATGTGAAATATTGTATATGTACTTATAACACAATTTTGTCAACACAAGCAGTAAGTGCAGCCTCTAAGAATGAGCAAATTTTCTGGGGAACTTCAACCCATCAATATGTCTGTCTTTTCCTCTGATGGCTAATATAGCTGTCTTGGCCCTGAACTAGCTGACTGTCTCTCTTAGCATACGGTATTCGCAGCACAAGCTGCCCTTGAATGACTGAAAAGCAAGGGTTAAACACAAATTTGAAAGGCCATAGAGTTCTTGACAGTGAATGTGGGAAGATATTTAAGTGATAGTAGTTAGCATATGTAAGTACTGTTGTAAGCTAGGCAGTGTTGTGCAAGTTACTTCCAAACTGTAATACATTACAGATTACTTGTTACTGTCATTTAAAAGTAATCCCTTAC
>JBBJLR010000029.1:8955724-8971701 GCA_037577145.1 Brachypetersius gabonensis
AAGCCTTTGAAACGTATGAAGTGCTTGTAATTATATTTCAGTACATCACAGAAACAACTGAAACAAAGATCTAAAAGGAGTTTAGCACCAAACTTTGTGAAAACTAATATTTGGGTCATTCTCAAAACTTTTGGCCACGACTGTATGTGTGTGTTTTTTTCTCTTTATGCTTTATGTCAAACAAGATATGTACAATAGGATAAATAATATATTGTAACAATGTTAATAGAAGGTATGACAATTCTTCACTGCAGGAACAATGCCTTATTTTTACATTTTTGTCAGTTTTTTTTTTTTTACATAGCTTGAAAATACTTGTCTGAAAGTTTTCTCCGTCTACATTGGTTTACACATGTAAAAAAAAAAACATTTCACAGTCTCACAATTAATGGCCAAACATTCCAAAACAGAGGAAATAATGAAAATAAATGGAAATAAACACTGTTCCATTAACGTCTATTCAAAGTTAGGAATGTTTTATGCTCATCCTGTAAGAGGATTTTGTCCTAACAAGAGTGGGTGTCATCATTTGAAAGTTTGGAATGTAGAATTTTGACAGATTTTCTCTGCCAGAGATATGAACAAGAAATTATAAACATACTTAAACAACTACAAAATGCTTTTGTTGATGCCAATGAGAACTGCACATTATATTTCTATAAAGAATTTTATTTGGGAAACAAATAAAACATAAATAAATGAAATAAAGACGCTGATGCTGGTGCACATTCTAATAAGATTGACTTAGATCAATAGGTAATTCCTTTCTGCATCTTTTCATTGCCGTCACTGACCTGTCTGAATAAGGACACTGCATGTTGGCAGAGTCGCATCATGTGAAGATGTGAAACAGCCCTAGGCTTTTCTCTTATCTTGGTGTATGTTTGTGTGTGCTTGCGTGTGTATGTGTGTCTGTGTGCGTCCCTCAGGACCTGTAGGTGCTCACGTCCATCAGCTTCCATTAGTCCTGAGTGCACATGACAGGCAACCGCAGCTTTGTGAAGGATAAAGACACACTCTTTCAAGTCAACAAGGTCAACAAGGAGGACCTGAACCCATGAAACAAAGCTAGGCTGTTTATTTGTTAACACATCACACACACACCCTCTTACAGATCGTGCCCTATAAAATTCCATAGTTCTTCTGTTTTACTGCCACTGACAATGGACTCTGTATAGAGAACCTCCCCAGACCCCCATTTGTGTAAACTGGTACTCTATTTCAGCAGAGATGTTTATTCATCTGTACTATTTATATATGTTTCTTACTGACCATAGCATTTTGTGTAAATAGCATGGTGTATTTTACATAAACAATTTCCTCTAGTTTTCTGATCATGGCCATTCATTGGAGGGCTGAACTGAATGTATCTCTGCGGGTGGACACACTTAGTCGACTCAGTCCATTTACTCCATTCAACTGGCCTTCAGTCATCAGATTTAAGGTCAGCTAAAGTCAGTCAGCCGGAAGGTGTGCCTGGTATAATACGGGTAGCTCTAGTGCACTGAGACACTTATTACCACTCTTTCTCACACACGCACACTCATATACCCACTCCCATCTAGTTCTGGTTCGAGCTTTAAAGAGTGGCTCCCAGTCACAGTGCTGGGGTACACTTTGCCTGCTCAGTTTAGTGGCTTCCCTGCTCTTATACAACTGACACTAATCAGCTAAATAAAAAGCCCTTCCAGAGCTGGTGGGTGCGTTAGAGCAGGAATCAGAGACCACCAACTTAAAAGACAGAAATGCCAACTGACACACAGTAACTCTCAACTGAAGTTTGACATTATTAGAGCTCAAAATCTAAAATCTTTATCTGAAAATGTGCTCAAAATCCTTTCTAAACAGTTGATCCAGAATGAATGCCGACTAAGATGTTGCTTGAAAGCAAATCCTGATGAATATTCAGCCATGAATAAAAAAAAAAACATGTTTTCCCTTTTTTCTGTTCAAAGTGTGTGTGTAAAATGCACAGGCTGCTATTCTTTTATGAACGATTGCAGTATGGGCTGTGTAAAAAATAAGAAATGCCTCCATATATATCGTAAGTGCAATTGTGTTTGTATGGCAGCTTTTTGTAAGGGTTAAGGGGGTAATGTGGGAGGACGGCTGGTAGAGGTCGTCCTCATTTCAGTTAATGTGTGGTAACCAGTTCACCAGTAACACCTGCATTGAGCTTGAAGGTTAATCACAAGTGGGGTGTTATTGGTGGACTGGTTTAAAGTTAAGATATATAAGCCCAGTTTAGGTGGACCAGAGTTGTCGATCCACCGCTACGACAGGGGTAGGAGTGCTTATAAGTTTCCTTTGGTTGAACAAATGCACGTTGGCTCTTGAGCCCGTTTATATTCCAGTTTTGTAAATAAAAAGTCAAAACAAAGAATGGAAGCCTTCCTGTCTGCCTGCTGTTATTTGGGAGAGAGTCTGGGACGCAACACTTTTCTACATGTATTGCAGCAGCTTCACGCCTGATTCAGTTTACTGATGGGATGAAACAGAGCTCACACATGCACACACTACGAAGTGAGAGCGACCATTCTGTCATACATGAACACACCACAGCGTGAACAGCACAAAATGATTCCTCTGCATTTAACCCGTTCACCAAATGAAACAGGGGGAAGCCAGGAACACAGCGCCCGTGAGGACGGTACCTTACTCAAGAGTGCCTTAGCACTCTTGGGAATTGAATCCATGACTGCTTGATTGCAGGGCGAATGCCCTAATCACTAGGCTACCAGATGCCCCGTAACATGCACGTAATATTACTATTTTAATTGTGTCATATTATTTTACAATTGCGTGTTGTGTAGTTTATCATTTTCAAGGTATAATAAATTATCTATATGTATTATTTTTACATTTCCTCCTAACATTTTATTGTTTGGAATTTTGAATCATTTGTGGTCAGTGTAAAGCAATAGTGATATGCAAATTTTACACAGACACACTCCCATAAATTACAAAAGCACTAACCAGAAAAAAATGATGCAGTCTCTTATTTTTTTCCATGGCTGTGTGTATTGATGTGGAATTGTTGTCATGACTATAACCATTTTTAACAAGGTAGTATGTCCCACAATGTCTTAAAATCAGTTTGTAGCTTACAGTCCAATCATCAGTGTACCTAATCCAACCATAGACCATATACACATCAATAGGAATACGTTATTTTTTATGCTACCCATGACAGGCACAACCTCTATCCCAAGAGGTCAAATCAGCTGAGAAGTAATTTACATCTAGTTATACAATCATTAGACCATATTTGGAGCTTCTAACCGAACGTATATCCACAGACTGAAAGACTGACTGAGGTAAAGGACTAACAAAATGAAGCAAGTCATGAATTTGACTCGAGTCCTAACAGATTTTTGTTGATGGACAGTTGCGTTTGGACAGCATTTTTCAGAATATGGTTGAGCCGACAAAAATTTCCTTGACACTAGGTAGTTTCAGACCGTAGTGTTGGATTACAGTTGGGTTCAGACAGAATATGTTCAGTTAAAATTGGGTTTAGAGAGAACTTTGTTAGGCTATAGATGGGTTTTGACAAAATTTTGCTCTGATTCAAACCTTGAGGTTTCTGTGAAGTCTAGTAGGAAAATAAAGTAGAACGCTGTTAGATTTAATCCAAATTAAAAACAAACACGAGGCCAGATAGAACCACATCTGTAATGCAGCCGAACTTGTTTTATTTGATCATCAGATGTTACTGTGACGTCTGTGGGTGTCTGCCGTTAAAGGCAGCCTTTAAGTTAATCACTTTATGTTCAGGGTTTAGTTTAGTTCAGGGTGGCTGCCGGTAGAGGCAGCCCTTTTGAGTTGGTCTTGTGTCAGGGTGTTTGTGTGTGGTCAGCAGGTAGGCTCTGAGCTTGAGTAGAGCTCAGAGGCGCCTGGTGATTACACACAGGTGTTCTAGTTGGAGCGCTCCTGGAGAGAGAGCTGACAGGAGTAGAGTGAGGTAATGAGTATCCTCAGTTGTGCTCGTTAGGAGCTGTGTGTGTGCCGCACTGTGATTGGTGGAGAGACAGATTAAAGCCTGGTCGAACCAGAATTACAGTGCGTGGTCACCGACATTCCATGTCCGACATTCTACCAACAGGCAATGTCCGACATCCAAGGTCTGACAGCCAACATCTTGGGGAAAGTCTGAACTGTGAGTGGAAGGGACAAGAACCCTTACCAATGTAGAAGAAAACGCATCAAAGAATGTCAAGTCTGAGTACTCTGGAAACGTATTGCCCTGTGGTTTACACTGGTGCTGGGGACAGTCGGGTGTGAGTGAGAGTGGACCGTGGTTGGGGTGCTCTTGTGTTTTAGGACAGCCATAAGGAGAAGAAAGACAAGCTTCCCAGAGGACTGGGGGAGAGCAGCGGATTCAGATAGAGACGAGTGGCACGAGTCTCAGAAGGGGTGTTCCATTTACGCTCTCTACCTCCCTCTCTGTGTTCATACAGGAGCAGCAGGGAGCTGTGCAAAAGACTGTGGCTGGGACAGGACTGTGCATTGTCCAGCGGACTCTCACAGATTCCAATCTGTAAGGTGCAGACTGAGGCGACATCAGGACAAAAAAAGGAACTGAGAGAATACCAAGGAGTAGCGAGGCTTCTTGAGGCAGAGCCCTCAGAATTGAAGAGTGTTTTGAGTTGAACGTTTTGCTTGTTTTCAATAGACTGCCTTTCTGGATCCGTGTTGCACGCTGCTCTGTCCCTCCCCAATAGACGACATGACAGTTTCATTCACATGTTTTACATCCCACTAACATTCCATATCTTTCTCTGTCCCTCTTTCTTATGCAAAAAACGCTTTCACAGATAAAAAATAAAATAAAAAAAATAAAATAAAATACTCTTTTTCAAATGATCACTAGCCGCAGTCATAAGAACACTGCCAACAGCCCATGATTCTCTTGACTGCCTTGATAACCTTAGTGCATGCCTTAGCAATCGTGTACATGAAGTCATTTCAAAGCCATTATCAGCCAATGCCTATCAATTTGTGCATCCAAATATCATTGGGAATTCTAGAGGAAGCGATCCAGTCAAACGCTCACCTTTCGGTTCTGAAGCCTTTATGTCCTTTTGTTGCAGTAATCTCCTTCATTAATTCTCTTCCTGAATTAGGCATTTATTTATAAGGTGTTAATTATTTATTTACCCAGTGGACACGTGAGAGATAAAAAAAACTCCACTCACTATCCCTCAGTGCTGGAATAGAAAGGCTAATTAAAGCAGACACTAATTTGGCTCTTTTAATCGAGCGTTAGTTCCAGGCCATTTAGAGCACTAGAGAGCGGCGGTAAGAAATGCCAGCCCAGCCTACGCTGAGATGAAGCCCCCTTAGACATTGTCATCAGTGACACCCTGTCAGAGAAGAAAAATGAACTATGAATGCACATAGAGTACACACCACCACTAGGCCTGCTCAGCACTTCAATCACAACATCATGAAATGCCTCTCTTCCAGATGCACTGTTTAAGGAATGGGAATAATGTGTGAACAAATATTAAAAATCTATTAGGCTCATCTTAGCACTGAATGTGAACAACCAAAAACAGGAGTATCAGCTTGAATTCTGCACCTATGTTTATTGAATACAGTAAGACTACTACACGGTTTATAATCAGGTTGTTAATTAGGTTGTAGACAGCTTATAAATCATTAATAAGCAGTTATAAATAAGTTATAACAGTTGTCATCCATCGATGCAGGCACAATCTCAGATCTTGCTAGTTGCTTTGCTTATCTTGTCCCTTTTCTAGGCAGAATGTTAAACTGTCAACTTCATCATATCTTTGTTAACATGCTACTTCCATCACTTGCCAAAAAGTCAGCGTCAATGTATGACAAATGTTAGAACAAGTTTATAATGGCTTATTAATGATTTATAAACAGTCTACAACCTAATTAACAACCTAATTATAAATAATTTATAAACACTTCATGTTGTGTAAGCTTCTTGTAAAGTGGTACATGTTTATACACTGCCATACACTGTTTGAGATTACTTAACTTGACATGGTCTGAAGCAAGTGTCTGATTTTAGCATG
This sequence comes from Brachypetersius gabonensis, assembly GCA_037577145.1. Classification (NCBI taxonomy): domain Eukaryota; kingdom Metazoa; phylum Chordata; class Actinopteri; order Characiformes; family Alestidae; genus Brachypetersius; species Brachypetersius gabonensis. The sequence continues at coordinate 8,961,778 of JBBJLR010000029.1, forward strand.
TGGTTTTCACGTTGTTCATTGGTCAGTTTTAAACGTCAACTGGCTACGATATTGCCCTAGACAAAAGAAGTTAGCTTTAGATACGAATATATTATGGCTAATCTATTGGGAGTACATTTTTTGAGGGAACAAATTCTACATATGCTCTCATTTCACTGTGTACGTGTGTTTATGGTCAAAATGACAATAAATGGAATGAAAATGGAAAGATTTATTAAGTTCAAAAACAACCCATTCCCTTCAGGAATCCTACATCACACATGAAACCAATTTATCGATGTTACTTAACAAGTGCATGCAAATGAATTGTTTCAATGGGCTGTACTAATTTATCTTGTTAAGTAATACATGGTTAAGTAATATCGCTTTACTCTTTTCTGTTAAAGACCATGAGAGATTATCCCTACTAGCCAATTTATACCTGCCACCATTGTTTATATCACCCTCTTTATGCTCTCTATCCCACTGTGGATATCACTGTCCTTCCTATGCTCTTAAGCTGACCTCTTTCCTTCATTGTTGGTGGCTGTAACTGTGTGCTACCATGTACCCTGCAGCTGAACGTGGCTCTGAAGCTGAACAGTACAATAACAACTCAACTAAATCATGTAGATCTAACATAAACCTATTAACTTATTTTATCTCCAATTTATTAGTTGAAGAGAAACAGAGTCCAAACTTGGAGTGTTCAGATTCATTTTTACATTTATTTGTCAGGCGCTTTCATCCAAAGTGACTTACAATACGAGAAAACTCTCAAGATTTAGGACACTGTGAGAACCAGATGACCATACTAAGCGCTAACATCTTGATGTAGTACTAGTAGTGCAAGAAGAGGTAGTGCTTTAGGAGAGGAGATGTTCTCTAAACCGATGAGTCTTCAGGAGGTTTTTGAAGCTAGCGAGGGATTCTGCTGCTCTTGTTGGCTTAGGCAGCTCATTCCACCAGCGGGGAACCACAAAAGAGAAATGTCTGGACTGGGTTTGCTTTATATTTATGGATGGCAGATCTAGACGATGTTTCTTTGAGGAGTCAAGTAGAAAGTGTTACTCATTCAAGTAGCTTGGAAGCTGCATAACACAGAAATCACTTACTGGGAACTTTTCCAGTGTAAAGTGACCATTCTGTCATACGTGAACACCCCACAGCACACAGTGTGAACAGCATGAAATTCTTCTCTGCATTTAACCCATTCACCAAGTGAAGCGAGGTGCCTTTAAGGTGCCACTAGGAGTCTTGGGAGTCAAACCCACGACTTTCTGATTGCAGGATGAACGCTTTAACCACTAGGCCCCAAGTGATTCCAACATTTCATAAATAAATGAGCTTTGTGATATTTATTATTCTCAATGCAGAGGTAAGAATTTAGTTCCAGGTGATGAATAATAGGAAACCTTTGAAGCTAAAAAGGTGCAGCCCACTGATTCAGGCCTTCATGCTAATGCTGCACCGGGCTGTGATCAGATGAATCACAGAGCTTGTTCCTTGGCTGCGTGTATCAGTTGGCGTGTGCCTGTTTGGGCCTAATTGTCAATTGGAGCCGAGCGGCTGAGGATGAGCACTGAATAGCATGGAAGCGTCGCTCCTCAGAGCTTTTAAGTGACTCATTCAGCCGGCTTGGTTATGCGGAACTCTTTTTGTTTGTTTGTGTTTGTCAGCTCTGTGCCCCGCGCAGGCCGAGTCGCACGCTCATGTCTTAGGCACTACGTTTGAAAATGTGATGGAGTGTGACAGTGTGTGTGTGCGCGCGGCGCTGGTGTGTTCCTGCTCGCTAACGCCTTTTGGCTCATTCTAGAGTCTAATAAAATCCACTCTCATTAAATCATTTCAGATTTAGTTTGCGTGTTTTTTGTTTGTTTGTTTTATATGTTAAAGTTTGTTTTTTTCTCAGGCTGTGGAATGTTTGAAGGAAATACTTTCCTTTCATTCTGCTTTCTCTTTGAACAGCGTCTAATCCTTAACGCCACTCTCAATGTAAAAGTTCCTGCATGGAATACTCTTTGATCGAAATCTCCGGTCATTCACAACAGAGGTAGGCTGGCTGGTGATTCTTAAATGGTAGAGTAAGCGTCACACATAAACCCTCTCTCTGCCAATTTAGATGGTCTTTTACACCAAGTCTGTCTTGAGGGTCAGGATTAGGGATTAGCCACATTAAAAAGAAGTGGCTATGCATCCAGGATCACGGTTGTTCCAACCACTTTAGGACAAATTTTGGGTCTAACAGTGTACATACATTCGTCTCACCGTGCCACATTCAGCAACCAAAACTCAATATCGGGACGGTATCTTTCTCTTTTGTTTTGCTCATGAGGAAAGCTCCAGCCCTTGTAAAATGGCCACTGCCCGCCCATGTATGGGAATTGTTTGTTCTACAATGCTGCACAGTTGACAGTGGGATGTTTAAACTGCTCTACCAGGAGTAAATAAAGGAGAAAATCCTTCCATCATTGCACAGTGAGCCACATTCTTATCTCGCATCCTGCAGCACACGCATGAGATGGCATCCTTACGAATTTGGGCATCACAGTACTTGTTTAAACATTGACTAATTTGCATTTTCTTTGATAGACTTATTCATAAACTTGCTGAAAATTTACACAAAAAATTAGAATTGAACAAATACGGAGGAACACAAACAACAGATTATTGTTTTGGGGCTCATTTGCATGTAGTCTACGTAGACAGACATTCATGTGACTGTCGAGTGAAAAAGCATGTGGGTATAATACAATCTAGATACTGGTCAAATGGTCAAAGAAAAAAATATGGGAATACTAATATGGGAAACTGGACCATTAGCATTTTACAGATTATGTTTTCCCAGAGCTGTACGCAGTCCAAAACACATGCTATTAAGAGCGAACATAGTCTTGTGTCATTTGTTTGATCCTACCCACCCATTATACATGCTTTTAGAGGGAAAACATATCCTAGAAAAGTGTGTATAGCATATGGAAGGTAATTAATGCTGAGAGCCTTTCAAAAGGCTCAAGGCCAAAACTGTTTGTTTATGTTTGGGGACGGAAATGGGACGTTACCTAAACAAACCCTTTAAAAAGAGACTATTTGCAAACTAGTTTGCGTGTAGGTTCCATTTTGGTGTACTCTGGGGTCAAGTGACAGGTGTTTATGACTTTCTACTCACTTGGAAGAGTAAAGAATTAGATAAGTGTTACAGACAGTAGGAAGCCACTTTAAATCCATGCTCAAATAAACAAACGTCATTCTGTGCCGCCTTCAAAAAAACATATTGGTTTTATTCATAAGACCTATGAAATGTCTCAATAGCTGCACAGTCTTCATTTATATTTAGATCAGATTACAGCCCCATCCATGAAAGCCTTCAAATTGCAGCAGAGCTTCTCTCACTTTCTTTAATTAAAGTCTAGTTCAATTGTTCTTTGTGATGTTTACAATATAGCTGTCATGGTATTCATTAGGTACTCTGCACTGATGAGCTGTCTCCCTCATGCATTGTTAAATTGTCACTGTCCTCTTCAAAGCACTGGAGGAAATGCTTCTGGAGATTGCTGTCCTTTAATAAATGAACCTAAGCTCAAGGGCCTTCAGCCTGATTGACTGCACAGCACCTCTTGGGCTGCCCCCAAGACGAGAGAGCCGAAACAGAGCCCTTTTTCATGGACACGCGTCCTTGTGAAAATCCAGAAGCGCCACGCAAGACTCTGTTATCTTTGGAACTTTTCGTTTGCCCTCGGCCACCTTTCTACTCTCATCTGCATTCATCTGCCTTTCAAATGCTGCCCCCGTGCAGCAGGGTCACCCCCGCAGCAACTTCGCAGGGCCAGTCATCAGAAAAGTTACACTGACAGCACACAGACACTCTGGGTGGCTGCTGTCACAATATCTGTCGCTGCAGCAGCCGCTATTGTGCAGGATATGAAGGGAATAATCAAAATACAGCCTCTTCACTTACAGCATATTGATCCTATTAGATTCCTCTCATGATCTAGTCTGAGGTTACATACAGCTACTGAGGGATCGGGTGTAATTGGACAGCATGGTGTGAAATATGGCAAAAATGAAATGATCACTTTTTGCTATGCATTTCATTTTTTGGAGGTTTGATGAATTCATGCTTAAAAAGAATCAATTGTGAATTCAAAATGATAACTCCTGTCATGTCCTAACAATACAGCAACCATCTAAATCGCCTTTTAAATAAACACGCTGCTGGTCAAGGCTGTGGAAGTACTGATGGCACCCATTAAATACTCATCACTATGTAATTTATTCCAATAAGGATAACACATCATCGTATCACACGGGTTACAATCTAGAGTGTGTTAACCTGGTTTATTCCTTTCTTCCCTGCCCTTCAGGCTTCATGGCGAAGGATCATATTGTATGCGGGTGCTGGGGTCAGAAATGATGGGACTGAGTGACTCCATCAGCTTGCTGTAATGGACGAGCGGTAGAAGAGCCACTATCTGCTGGATTAAAGTCTTTATCCACACTGAGTGACTGAAAGCATCTGACCATCTCTCTCTCTCTCTCTCTCTCTCTCTCATTTCATGTAGAGGTCAGACAGGCAGACACAGAGGCACCGGGAACCCCTTTCATCCTCCCTTTACTTCGTAAGCAACAGCAGCAAAAGAAAAGAGCATTACTGCATGACTTGCAGTGCATGCAGTGGCTGGTCATTAAGACCCTGCATTACAGTAATGTTCTGGATCTCAGCCCTGCCATGGGCACACTTCAGAGTGCATTTAGAGCTCGAAGAGAAATCAGCGCTACAGTACAGCCAGCGGTATTCATGATGATGGCCCTTCATTAGGACGGACATTTCGGCTTAGATCTGGGGTGAATACGTGAGTCACAAGCCCATCTCTCCAGATAATCACGTAATGCTCTCATCTCTCGTCTATTTATTATCAAGCCATTACGCACAGTATGCCACATATTACCGACCTCCCTCCTCTTTTCTCCTTCCACTGGCAGTTCAGGGTCCTGTCTAGAGGTGGCAGTAAAGCTCAGAGCCTACAGTTTTGGCCTTAGGTGGGGCAGCAAAAAGCCCACTGTTAAAGTAACAATTACACAGGTCAACAGGTCAAAATCAGAGATATGTTTATGTGGGTTTTATTGTGTTTTTCATGCTGATTTCAAATCTGTGTTTAGTTTTTCCCACACGTACAGTTTTTGTGATGAAGCTGGTTCTATACTGCATGATAGTTGGTATAATGATCATATAATAATCATATACTGAGTGTTTGTGAAGAAACAGTGATAGCTGACTGACACTGATCATTATATCTATGCCACAGTGTCACCTGTCTGATTTCACACTGAAAATATTGAAAGTTGGTTGATTGGTGCTGGTGGTTTAATAAAAAAAACACATGCAAGTCTATTGCAGATCTAATATTACTCATAATACAAAAAGTTGATGTGACTTAAAACAACTGACATCAGATCTGAAATCAGCATGAAAATCTGGTTTAGAAAAGTATGCTGTGGTTTCTGATGATTATTATTCGATTAAGCTACTAAAGATTATTTGCGTTCTGTGGTTTCTTTTCATTTTTCACTCAGCAGTCGAAGTCATATCGTCTCTAACGTTTCCTGTTGTGTCGGTGGGTCTAAGCACTCCCCTATACAAAAATGACTCGCAGTGAAAAAAAAGTACTTTACTGGTAAGTGAGTGCTACACTATGGACAAAAGTATTGGGACACACCTTTTTTCAGGATTTGGGCCAGGAACCTTCTTTCCAGTGAAGGGCAATCTAAAGTTTTTGTATACCAAGACATTTTGGACAATACCCTGCTTCCAAATTTGTGGACACAGTTTGGGGAGAATCTTTTCTATTCCAGCATGACTGTGCCCCAGTGCACAAAGCAAGCTCCATCAAGACATGGTTGACGAGTTCGGAGTGGAAGAACCCCATCCAACACCTTTGGGATGAACTGGACAGAGATTGCAAGCCAGGCCTTCTCGTCCAACACCAGTCCCAATACAAAAGCGTCCAAGCGTCCCGATAAAAAAAAAATGTTTTCCATTTTAGCTATACAGTTATTCTTTTCAAAAAACAGATGTAGAAAATGTATGTCCAAATGCATATGCACTATTTTGAATTTCCACCTCAGTTCATAAACAAGCAGCATCTGCCTGTGTTTTGTTTCAGCTTACCCTTCTGTGTTTAAAAGATTTTTTGCAAATATTGCAGTTTTATTCATTTTTTTCACCAGTGAAGATGACTGATTAGAATAATTAGCCTCTGGGGTCTTCTCAGCCATGGGTCATGTGGACTATAATGCAATGAATTGAACTGAGACAATGAAACAATGGGGGCTTTAATTTAACTGGCTTGGTCTACAAAAGTCTTCAGAATTACAGCCAGAGGAGTAGCACATGTTTAAAGCTGAACTGAAGGAGCAGTGATGCCTCTGTTAAATGGTGGCAAGGACATGGGTGTTTTTTTTCATTTGTGGAATTTGTGTTTTTGTTTGAGTGTTTGTAACTGTGAGTGGGTGTGTAGTAACTGTGTTGAACCTTGAAGACCCCCTGTACTTGAACTACCTCTCTAATAATCATTCTAATAAACTCTTTAATAGCATTGGCTTGACATGAAGCGTCATAGACTCACATCAATGTCAATGTCAGAGTCAAAGTCAATGTCAAAGTCAGAGTGACCTGATCTGAAGATTTTTGAGATTTCTGTATGATGTTTTTGTAAACCTGTTTTAATTTCACCTTTAAAGGTCCTTCATGAGCAGAATTGGTTCTGTTGAAAAGGTGAAAAACTAAAGTGGGCAGTTCAGAGAGACAGTCAGGAGAGGGTCAGGAAACACTGTCATAGAGAAATCATGGTGGAGTTCAAGAAGAGCAAGGGAGAACCATCAGACCCAGTGGGTGTGCTTGCAGTATTCATGAGCGAACACTAAGCGATGTATCGCTGGAGGAAAACGGACAGAGTTTGTCCATTTCCCAGTGCATGGAGAGTATGGAAGCGGGCTCATGTCCTGTTGCTAGAAATAGCTATGTAAAATGAAACGGTGACTTTAAACACTTTAAACATGGCATTAGCTATTTCACACCACAGAGGCTCTGCTGCATAATGAGCAAGCCTAAAGTGGAGGCAGTGGGGGTGAAAACTGCATTTGCTCTGATGTGTTCACTGTTTGCCCCAGTGCCCATGCTCAGCATGGCACTACTCTCCAAATCTCTCAAACTAAAGTGATTTAAGTTATTCAAGTGAAGAGAGCGCTTTACAGCTTCTCATACAAAAGAGGCAGCCGAACTCAGATACAACACTGGATGCAGATTGTGTTTTTACCTTTTCAAGAGTGAACTTTGAGACATACTCTACCAAGGTTGGCTCTCTGGAGTTAGTGCTAGAAGTGATGAAGTGGTGATAGAACAACCACCTTTGGTTCCCTCAAGAACCTTTCAATAGATGGCTCTTTAAAGAACTACTTCTGGAAATGACGTGCAAATATGAAGAAGAGTTTTAAAGTATAAAGAACCTTCAGGCAGTGTAAATACACTCACACAAACACACATATAAATAAATACACTTATATTTTCGTGTGGGTTATGTTCCAAGAGCACCTGGGTATAGTGAAAAACTGTGGTGTTGTGTTTTGGTAAAGAAAAAAATGCTAAAATGCCTATTTTTATAGCGTAAACGCTAAATATGCTTCCAAAACACTCTCGAGTCTCCCTCACAATACTCCAGCAGCTAACACTCTGGATGAGGGTGACTGGCGAGACGGGCTCAACTACACAAATTATACACACTATCTAGTTCACTAACTGCTTGACGAACATCTACTCCCCCTCTAACACGCACAAAAAGCCATATAACTGGGCCAACTGGGCCACAAAGGCTCGTGGGAGCCAGTCCTGCAGTGCCCCCTGGTCCTGTGCAGGGTTTATGTTAGGGCGTGGTGCTTAGCAATCCAGCGTGAGAGTAAGAGGGGGTGTGGCGGATGTCACAAAAGCAGCAAAAATGTGTGCCTTTCCGGCGTATGTGTGGGAATTCCACAAAAAATTATAAGTTTGGTTCTCAGAAAAAATCTACATGAGACTGAGGGATTACTGTATATATATATATACACACACACACACACACACACACACACTATATGAAAAGAACTATATACTACACAAAAGTATTGGCACATACCTGTTCCTCAGGCTAGGCCCCTTCCTTCCTCCCAGTGAAGGACGATCTTCATGCTTCAGCATTTTGGACAACGCTGACATGGTTGGATGAGTTTGGTGTGGAAAAACTAGTTCAGTTTAGGCATTCATGTCACCACAAAGCTTACAAAAAGAGGTTTGTATAAACACAAGTTTGATTAATCATCTGTATGTACTCAAAATCCTCAAAACCTGTTTTTTGGCAGTGGATGAAGAGGGAACACTGATTTTTGCAGTCACTAACTAAAATGATGGTGTAAAAAATAAATATTTTATTAATATTTTATTGTTATTCTTCAATCATTACCTGCTATGCAATTCTTACTAACTGTGTTTGAGTGACAGGCTACAATTGCAGAATATTTGGTGTCACTCAGTGGACAAGATTTTGGCATTCAGTCGTATTTCAGAAATACCATTACTGTATCTGCAGCAAAATTTTTAGGAGCATTTAGGAAACTTTATTTTTGGAGACTAGGACAGGCCAACTGATGGATTATCTCTGAATGACTCTTCCTAAACTCTTAATGACTAGATATGCCAGAGATTTTGCTCCACGGAAGCCAATCATACTGAGCAAGTTTAGTTGAAGAGTCAGTTGTGTGCCTCATTAATAGAATTTATTTAATATTTATGCAAATGTAAAAGTAGCTGTCTCTGCCATTTACTTCCCATTTCTCTCTCTGACAAAGATACCTCCCCTTTCCCCCTGACCCCCCACCCCTCCATCCACATTCACTGTCTCTTCATTAACCCCTCTTGGTTCTCCTCTCCACTCACGCATGCACTCATTATTAGAGCACTAATTGACATCATCATTTGCCTCTACAGAAGAGTTGTTAAGATGCACCCTAATAGCTCATTTGTGAAGAGAATAAATACAATAATGCCAGCCTGAAAGGTGTCAGAAAAGGATTTTTATTGGATTGTGCATTGATACTGATCTGAAACCAGCCGCTCATAAACATAATTGTCAGAACTGTTTAAGTATTCTCAGGTCAGGAAGAAAGAAAAGCATATAATGGAAAAAAAGGCCAAAATACTCATTCATCAATGCTAAATGCTCCATTGAGCAAATGCCGCTGCACAAAATAGACTTTTTAATACGATTCTGAGCCCGTTTGTATGATAAGTCTAATTCATGAGGAGATTTTAAATCACCTCAAAATTACTCACCATTATTTTTAGCCTTTTACACTCTGCTGAGCCTTTTCACTTTGATGTTTCAATAATAATAATTATGTATGATTTGTGCCATTTACTTGTTTTTTTTAACATTTAACTAATTGCTTATTTGTATAGTTTAGTTTTTCCTGTCTTTCTCGATTTGTATAATTCACATAAAGCACTTTGAGCTGCATTTCATGTATGAAAGGCGCTTTTATTATTATTCTTATTGTTATTGTTGTTATTTGCAGTTCTTTTTAAGGGTGGACAAAACACAGATAAACTATACTTTAGTGACATAATAGTGACCTAATAGAGCCAAAACAGTCCAAAAAAGATACTACTAAGAACTGCTAAGAAAAGTTTCACTTTTCAGGGACAGGAAACAAATACAACAGTAAAGCAAATATATAAAGCCAGTAAGAGCTTGACCCCGACCCTGAATGTGGGACAAAGGGGTAGAAAATGAATGGGATGTAAGAGGAAAGTGAAAAAGAAAAATCTTCTTTTCTGAATTTCAATTAAAAAGCAGTTTGAGACACTGGAGTGTTCTAAAACTTTTGACTGGTAGTTTTATATATATACAAGTATAT
>JBBJLR010000029.1:8977333-9001169 GCA_037577145.1 Brachypetersius gabonensis
TATATATATAAATGGCAACTCACATGACACACTCTGTTTTGCAGCAAGAGCCAGGGATCTCTGGCCACTGTTATCAGAGTGTACTTGGGCATATTAAGTACCATTTTATCGTATCTGGCAGCATTTTGTATTCCACCCTCAAAAGAGCCATAACTGGGTTTTTGTCCCTGTGTATGAACGGCGTCGGACTCATCTGCTATTCATGGGCTGCACTGAAGCATCACCCACCCTGCTTCTCCGCAGCCTGCCTCCTCTAGCAGCACAATAAAGAGGAGCCATGGAGCCATGTGCTGCTAAATTGGCCCTAAAAACAAAAGAGGGACCTTGTTTTCCAATGTGGCGCAGAGGCTTTTATTACTCTGATATAAAAGCTAGTGAGGCACGATGGAGAGACACTAGCTTCTGCGGTAAGGAATGTTCTTTAAGACATCTGCCTGGTGTGTGGCCTGCAAAGGCCCACATTATTACCATCAATCGTGACTTTAGGGAGGCTGACTGTGTGTACGCCCGCAATGAGGTCTGCTTGCCTTCGTTTTGCCTCATCTCCCTCTGTGGCTCCCCAGATGTCGCTTCCTTTAATAGCAGGGTGGCTCTGCTGCCAGCGGAAATAAAAAAGGACTATCGGGGAGGAGAGAGAAAGAAAGGCCCGGCGTTTCACCTATCTGACTGCCTGCAGAAGGAGAACGATATCCTCTGCTTTGAAGTATAATTAGCACTTTGGGATGCCTGCGAGACAGCACCTGAGGCTACTTCCTGCCCCCCCTGCCTTCTTCTTCTTCTTCTTCTTCTTTTTTTTTTTTTTTTTTTACAGATGGAGAGAGAGAGACAGAGGGAGAGTGAGTGAAAGAGAGAAGGGGAGAGGGAAGGCTACACACTGCCCTAAGAAACAATCCCTTCACCATTCATGCCAGACAGATTTCATTACACACAAGAATGCTGGGAAAATTACAGGTGAGGCTTTGTTCGCTCTGCATGGGCCTGACCTACAAAGCTCCAGTGTGTAAACATTCAATAATTAGCTAAGTGCAGGTTTCTCTGTTATATATGCACACACACACACACACACACACACACACACAATAGCACTTTTCAAACCCCCTCCACACACACGCACACTTTTTGTTTTCCAGACAATGACTGAGACTTTGCACACACACAACCTTATTTTACTGTGTGTAACATTTTTAGTGTGACTCCGACAGTAAAGAGTCCTGCCATAGAGCTGTTTGCCACCTGGCAGACACCCATTGGTCAGTCCGCCACTCGTATTCACAGCCAGTGATGTATCTGGGCCCACAGTGTTGTTTCCCCTCACAGAATCTACCTGACTGAAATACCAGTGGTCGGCGAGCTATACTCCTAGATACTACAGAGTAAAATATCTTACATCACTGTTTGTTTCAAGAATTTAATACAACTTAACAAACATTACAGACGTGTCTTTTTGTGTTCCCAGAAAGCATGAGGTCTTCTATGAGAGCCTATGGTCACGCCCCCGCCCTGGGTCCCTAACATTTTGAGCCTGTGGTGTGTTCACGTATGACAAATGGACACTACACTTTTTACCTACACCTTGGTTTCTCAGCTGTCCCTCATAAGCCAAGCAGTAACCTTCGCGCAGCTTTTGGTCTATGCTCTGTTCTGTTCCTCGGGCTGCAGCGCTGACACCGCCCGTTTTCTGTACCCCGATGCGTTATCTGAGACCCAGCATGTTGAGTACACAGCTCTTCCCACCACCCAGCTCTGGCTCTGGGCTACTCACAAGCCGAAAGACTCGAACTGTATTCACCTCTGTACACACAGAGTCAAAACTGTCTCAAAAGGAGATCTCGGTCAGATCTGTGCCTTTGTGTTTGGCTGCTTTCTTTGCCTTAAAGAATAAAACTGTATCAAATCACCTCTTGCAAGTGTGTCCTGTCTGACTGCAACATGACACCCAGAAGGGCCTTAGGGCTTCCCTCCAGAATTTCAAAGACTAATGCTAAAACTTTACCTGAGTCAGTAAAGATAACCAAAGATAACCAAAAGTCACAAGCATTTTTTTGCTCTTGATGAAGCAAGGTAGCTGCTTTTGGTGATTTTCCAGCATATTTAACATTTGTCCTGAAAATGTACAAAAGCAAGCACATGATCAGATTCACATTAAGGAAGTTGGCTGAAAAGTAGGAAGGGAAGCTTCAAACAGGGGCCAATCTCCAAAAAGTGCTGATACTGACAAGCACATGTCTTGTTTTTACCAGCATATGGCACTGCTGTTTCCCACCAGGGCAGAGAAATAATCAGTGCAAGTGATCGCTGACTTCTGTGTAGGGCTGAGGTGCAGACGTCACAGCAGGGTTAGAATTCCTCCAGGCTACTCTGGACCTCATCCCTCAGGACTTTGACCTGCTGCACTGTCTACTAACACTGCAGATCTGCACACAACACCACTGTTTTTAGGCCAAAGGTTTGGCTGCCTGTAGCTTGAAGGAGACTCACGTCAGTCTGTCTGAACAGAATCCCCATCAGTAGTGCTTTGAAGGTCATTGATTACTTGTTTAGCTGCGAGGTCCGTTTTTAATTAAAATGGTTAACTCGCACACAGGGGCTATTAAAGCAATGGTGGCTAAAGGAAACAGATGAGTTCATAAAGACTGCACAGGCCACGTTTAAGTGCTTTGGTGAAACAGATGCAGATGTCCTTGACTCTTGTCAAGACAGAGAAAAATAAAGCGGCCCCTTGAACACACCACAGCACCAACACTGGATCCGAGGAGCAGTGTGGGGGGACTATATTTTTATCAAGGGTATATTAGTTGTGCCACTAGCAGTCCTGGGATTTGAACCAGCCGCAAGAGATGATTTCAAGACAAAATCTTTGCAGCTATAATTGTAGATGTTGAGATAATATTTTATCAGTCAGAAGCATCGGCTTAAGTTTCACTATAAGACACTTATCACTGATTTTAAATTGAGCCTTCTGACTCAAAATACTCTAAGTGGAGGAAACATGGTATTAATGTGTTTGATTCATTTTGGGTTTTTTTTTCATTTTCAAAAATGTCAGATTCAACCCCTTCACTTTCATGCCAGGATGAGTGAGGCTTTATAAGCTGAAAACCAGTAAAATTGAAATGAATATTGCTTTATTCAATGCTGTAATTAAAACAAACTCAGGTTTTGCTATCATTTTGCTCTCATATCTGTAAAATTAAGCTTCTCGATTTGGTTTTTATTTTGGTGTCTAAATTTTGTTATAACTAGTTTATGTTATAAATATGATTTAGTTGAATGCATTAAAAATCACAGAACTGACCCATAGTTTTTATTGCTTCATGGGATAGGCCACACTGGGAAACACTTAGCCAGCTATGTTACAGATTTAAATGAATGTAAGTAATTTAGGTAATAAATAGCAAATATAATAATAAGCTATCTTACTGTTTCCATCATGTGTGGTTTTCTGTATTGAAATGGCATTTTTTAATGAAGAAGGCAAGGACCATGTTGACTTGCAAAACCGGTTCTTTTTAGGACTCGAGACCCACCTTGTGACTTGCCTGTATTGATTCAGACTGAAAACTTGCCTTTATTGACTTGGGACTTAACTGGAGACTTGCTTAGCCCTGACTCCTGACTCAAGTCTTATCAATCGAAATGGGTTACTTACAACTCTGTGATTTGTTCCAGCTTCTGTAATTAGGTACACCTACCTAGCACTTGCACTCACTGCCATTTTATCAGAAACATCTACCACATACACTGTATGGACAAAAGTATTGGGACAGTGTTTGGGCTAAACCGCTTACTTCCAGTGAAGACCAATCTTAATGCTTCACCATACCAAGACATTTTAGAAAACTCCATGCTTTCAACTTTCTGGACAGAGTTTGTGGAAGAATCTTCTCTATTCTAGCATGATTGTGCCCCAAGGATCATAAAGACATGGTTGGATGAGTGTGGAAGAACTAGATTGGCCCACACAGAATCCTGACCTCAACCTCAACCTGAAACAGAGATTGCGAGACAGGCCGGCCTTCAACAGTGTCTGACCTCATAAATGCTCTACAGAAAGAATGGGCAACACTCCATGCCTACAGAAACAATCCAAAACCTTCCAAGAAGAGTGGAAGCTGTTATAGCTGGGGACCAACTTTATAGTAAAGTTTATTTAAATGCAATGTAATTAAAGCCCCTTTTGGTTTAATGGTCAAACATCTCAATACTTTTGTCCACAAAGTGTAGCTAGCATTTGTGGAATTACAATTAGCTTATTATTAACTCCCCTCTAAGCATGCTATTCAAGGAAAAGATCGTCAGTGACCAGATGTCGTTCAAATGGTAGACCATTTTCAGCACAGCAATGACACCAACATGTGCATCATAAGGTCTCACTATTCTAAATTATTTCTCATTTATTTAATTATTTATAGAGCATAATTGACATTCACATCGTGTCATGTTGTGTTTGTACACACAAATCACCCTCTGCGGGAACGCTTTGTTCTTTTTTTTGCCTCTGTCCATCAAACAGCATGATCACAGTCAGGAGTGGGCACAGATGCATCAAACCGTATTTTAAAAATTTAGGTTTCACATAACCTAATTGTAAGTAGATCAAAGTAAACTGCATGCCATTTATTGAAAAAACTACTGCACTTCATTTTTTTAATATTAAAAACACTTTTCCAGGGACTTTGAAAACCTAGATGACCTAGATAACCCTAACCCTAACCGTTATTCTGACTCATGGAACCAGCCAACAGATAAAGTTTAGTTTTAAAGTAACCATTACTTTAAAGTTAAACTAATAGATTAACTCAGATAACTCTAATAATTGTCTCATGACTGGTATTTATTGATAATACATGTAATGAAGGGCCTACTTTGCAATCTGCAAGACTGGTTCAGTGACAAGTGGATGACTGACCTTCATCCATAACAAAGTTTCAAAGTCTTTAGTTAATCATTTGATTGATAATCATAAATATAAAAATACAACCGATCCCTCTCAGCCTCAGTAATTTGCGGATTTCCTCTTAGAGCCTAAAAAAAACTGTTGCTTTTTTCAAGCCATTGTATACTTTTTCATTTATTTTAGTGCTAAATTATTAAGAAAAATATAATTTACTAATTTTGTAACATAAATGTTAATGTAAATCCAGCTAAATTTCTATATAAAAATGTATACATTTTTTTCAAAACTGTCGAGAGAACACAAAGAAAGCGTGTCTTGGGATGGTGAAATACTGCTGTATTCAGAGGTTTGAAAATAGTCAATCTGAGAGACTGATTGTGACGCATCTCTGGCAGCTGCAGTCCAGCATTCTCACATAACAGTTTCCCTTTACATTTATTTTAAGGGTAATGTTTAAAATTAAATGAAAGTGTTTTGGAGCATATTTGCATATTTTTTTTTACCACATCACAAATTCACGTTTTTTCACAATTTGCAGGTTTGTAACCCCTGCAAATTTTGGGCATCACTGTAAATATGTCAAGCAGTCATTCATGCAACATCAATTCAAACTGTGTTACATCCCATTTTCAGTGTTTCAGAAGTGCTTTGTATAAGCGTACACCAGTTCCATTACCTACCTCTTGCCTGCCTTTCTCTCACTCATGTCTCTCCTCATATGGTACTGCTTCTCTGTCTGCCTCTAATCTCATTTTCACTAGCAAAAGTGGGAAAATGAAACATGCACAGACCCATTGGGGAACAATTCTCATGAAATACAAAACAGCCTCTGTTACACAGTCTTAGACATGAGGAGAAGTGTTTGCTGGAATAAGTCATAACCATCTGATTGCATTATAAAGTAATGCATTACCCATGAAAACTTAACACAGGCTGAAAGTAGCAAGCTAATGTTAACTGTGGGGCCTACCATTCAGGTCAAATAATCTGTTAAAACATTCAATAAATTGGTAAAATACAGTATTTATTCTAAACACTTATGGAACACTTACTTGTGTTGGATTATTTTTCATGCTGATTTCAACAGTCCTGGGCAAATTACCATTTAAAGAATGTATCATGTTTTATAATGTCATCACATAGATGTGTAACATAGAATATTTATATATTCATATAGTAACATACAACAATACTACTACTACTTATAATAACAATAATAATAATAATAATAATAATAATAATAATAATAATAATTTTAAAAAAATTAAACCTATAAGAAGAAGAAGAAAAAGAAGAAAATGATGAAGGAGAAGAAGAAACCACCACCACCAATAATAACAATAACAATACTAATTAAAGAAGGAGAAAAAGAAACACCAGTATATTGTAATGAAATATGAAGTCATTTTCATCAACACTGTCGAATACAGATTGCAAGATCCTGGGTTGTATTTATCTACATGTATCATAAACACTCTGCAGACCCATTCATGTGCAATATTAATCCAATAAAGGAAGGCCTGGTTCAATAAAGTGTCTGGGTTTAATGGTTTGCTGTTGAGATTGGCATTGGGCTGGTTTCACGCAAGCAGGTGTAGCTGTTGTCCTACTTTAAAGGGTTATCATTTCACTCTGGGTGTGCATATATTGAAGGACTCAGAGGCATGAATATGCAAATGTATTTAATACTTAGACAGCGGTGCATAGAACGGCACAGAATTGCACTGGAGGGCTAGGCACACTCCACTGGCAGCCACAATTCATCTCTTTCATTTAATTTGTGTAATGAAAAGATTGGGGAGTGGATGAAAAGACGACACAGGTATTTGGAGAGGGGAAATTGCAATACCAGTAAATGCTAAAATATTTGCATATTCCGCTCCCCTTCTAATTTGCAAAAACATTTCCCGTCTCACCTGGAAATGCCTGAAGAGACTGGACACACACACACACACACACACACACACACTCAGACAGAACATTTGAGGAAATGTCCAAAAAGCACACACACACACACACACACACACACACACACACGCACACACACATACACACACACACACAAACACACATACCACACTGCAGGACAGAATGGGAATCTGACATTTAAGGACAATATTGGTTTGTTTCTTCCTCTGCTAGTTTTTTTCTAGTTTATTTAGAATTAAACATGCTTCTAAACTTAACCGTAGCTAGCTAACTAAAGTTAGAATGCATTTTCTAGACAGTTTATCAAACATCAAATGTTAGAAAGAAGACACTTATACTCCAACCTAAACTATTGATGCAAAGTTGTTGGTTTTATTGATGATTAATTCTTAAAAAAATCAGAGAAAGGTGGTATTACCTTTGATGAAAACAGCATTATTTAGATAGCAACTCTAGCTAGCTAACTTTTTAGATTAGCTGTAGCATGAGAATAGCCAGGCCTAGTTGAGCTAGACAGTTAATTACAGACCAGTTTTCTATTTGACTTAATCCTTAGTATAATTAGATTGTGCTCCACCCATTATTGATTGTATTCGGCTCCTGATTCTTACATCGTAAGTGACGCACAGGAAGCACACAGGTAACACACACTGCACAGACATTGAGTCCCCATGCCAGCCCAACTCCAATTCCAGTCTACTGGCACCGTGAGTACTCCAGTCTTTCGATCTCTCTTTATATACTTACTGTATGTTTGTAAGAATGCAGATTTCCAGGAATCTTCACTCTCTTGTGGAGCTTTCTCAGAGCAAGCAACGTGGTTTACTCTCGTGTGTCCGCAATTGGGTTAATTCGCAACGCTACACTGGGCTAACTGTGAGTTGTCTTTCTCACTGTGACAATAATTAAAACTAATCACTCTATTAACAACTGCCCAAAATAATTCTGTATGGTATGTAACTTCAGCATTTAAAGAATATATTTTGTGTCTGTCCCAATGTTCTGTTTAAGGTTCCATTTTAAAAATGATCATTAGATGTGTTTTTTTGATTAAACTGATTAAATGCTGTGTCCTGACAAATGTTCATTTATACATGAAATTTGACAGCATTTAATTTATTTTTAAACTGTTTTAGGAGAAAATGTGTAGCATCTTGGAAACCTTTCAGTTAAATTCCTTTATGTTTTTCACCTAACAAAAAAAACGTTTCCAAATCATTGGATGTAAAATTAAATGTAAAGGATGTAAAGATCAAATTAAACAAGACCTATTAAACAAGACAATATATATTTGATCCAATTTTATCCAATTCAAACCTATTTTTCTGTGAATTCATTGTTTGTCTGAATGAATATTTTAAATCTTATAGGTGTCAAATTTGAAGCGTCTTCTATGAAAATAAATGAATAAACAGTACTATTTTTTGTCCTCTTTCTGTACTCTAAAGTGTACCTTCAGTTCTGGAATGGGTCCTATATACAGCTTCGTAAAGAAATAAGACAACACTGCAATTTATTTTAAAATCAGGATCTCTATGAGTATGAAATCCATTCCATTCCAGATTCCTACACAAGCACCTCATTCTGCTTAATGGGGTACAGATCATGTGATAACACATTGTTGTAATCAACACTCTACTCTTGCAATGAGACCAGCTGGAGGGTAAAACACTCCTAGAAGTTCTTTAAAAGTAATTATTGGCATTTTAAGAGTGAACAAGTGATTTGTTGTCTTTGATTTATTCAAGTTCTGTAATAATTTCTCTTTAATCTTAATTTCTCTTTCACCCTAATGTTTTGCCATGTCCTTTAAAATTGTGCTTTAAAGAACAATATTTATATTGTCTGCAGTTCTTAAAAACTAAGGCAAAGCTGTTCAGTTCAATACTTGCACCTATAAAAGATAAAACCTGAACTGAACATTTTTGCAGTGATCTTTTTTTTTTTTTCCGTGTGTGAAAGGAATATAGGAGAACACAAGCCACATAGTGTAGCACACTGGTATAAGCTACTGTTTTTTTACACAAAATAATCGCTAATGCTATCGCTAATTGCCCTGCGGCAAAAGGAAAAATGGACATTATGGGAGCAGCCAAAGCTAACCTATGGTGAAAATGTCAAGCAGAACATAGTGGCATTTTTAGAGCGAGTAGAGATACGGAGTTTCATTAAAGCTGGAGTGTGTCGGCACAGACCCTCGGATTTCTTCGAACGCAGGCCTGTTGCAGAACTCATTTTGTATGTGTGAATGGTGAGTGACGTGCTGCAGTAAATGAGCCTTGGTTAAAATGGGATGTCTGGGAAAAAGTCCCTCTGCTGTGTGGAAGTGTGTGACAGCAGTCCAGACATAAAAAAGCTGTTGTTTCTTCAACAAAGACACAAAGAATACTTTGATGGCAAATGGAGGTCACAGCAAGCCAGGTAAGCTTCAGGACTGTCAGAACAAACTCAGTGTGCCGTGAGAACAGACAGACAAACAGAGATAGACAGATAAACAGCTTCACAAACTGACATTTTGCTAGCTTAAAGAGGAATTCCAGATTTTTTTCAAGGTTTTTCCATTATTCAGAGGTGGTGATGTAATCAGTCATCCAGAATGGTGCAAGTGGTCTATTGTAAAGAAGCTGAGCTTCGCTATTTCGTTTCTCTGCATACTTGTATATGGTTGAGATGACAATGAAGTTCACTTTGATTTTGACTTTGAAACCGACCTACTTGTTTAGTTTTACAGCAGTGGTGAAAGGATCCAGGATCTGTAAAATCAACAAGGCAAATGTTGTCATTTTATTTATTTTTTTTAGAAAAAAGTAACACTGAGAAAATCAAATTTCAAAAATAGCAAAAGTGCCTCCAAGTGTTTGATGGTCAGTGTAGACTGACTCATAGACGGGAAGTTTTACATAGAAAGAAAGGCTAAGAAGAAGAATGGAAATGGAAAATAAGAGAAAAGACAGAAAGCAGAGAACAAAGACGAAAGGCAAAGCACAAACACAAAAGCTGGTGAGGATATGAGCAGGAGCCCCAGGAGAGGAAAGGTGCAGAAGAGAAATCAGCTCAAAAAAGCAGCTGTGCTGTGTCTCTGCATGCAGTAGGTGGAGGGAGTGTGTGTGTGTGTGTGTGCGCGTGTGTGTCTCGGGGTGGGGGGGTGTTAGGTAAAGGCACAGCTAGTAAATGACTTTCTGCTGGAAATCCAAGCCAAGAAAACCCTTCCAAAGAACCAGTGACTTTTTTAACTCGCTGAACTAATGTATTTCAGCTTCAACCACAAATGTGTTCTTTCACAGCTACTGTTGGGAGGTTGGGCAAGCTTTACACAATGTTGGCAAAAAATCTCCTTCAGTCAAATGAGAAATTAAAGCATATACGTGAGTTTTGTCTGCAGTGGGTGGGTGAGTCCCTGCTTCGAGCCGATTGGCCCCAGGATAGACTCTGGATACCTGTGACCCTAGTGAGGAATGAGTGGTTACAGAAAGTGAGTGGGTGAGTAGGTGAGTAAAGTCAGTTTTGTTTTCAAATGTTCTGAACTTGATACAATACATACTATACACACATATGAAAGATCACATTATTAGAAAATATAATATCTAACCTTCTATTGTAAATCGGATCATAATAAAATCTCAGATAAACTTGGATATTCTCCGATAAGCGTAAATATGTTAAGAGAATGGGTTTGCGAGCAGAGCATGGATAGGTCAGTGGAGTGCTAGATGTCAAGCGGAAAATGTTAGCATTTCATGGCATGTCTTAAACGCTTAGCATCCATCAAAAACACAGTTTGTTATCTGATTGGCCTGTGGAAAATCCAGTCTTTTTCTTATCTGACATTTACATTTTAATCAAATTGTCTCTGCTGCGCTCTGATTGGCCAGTTGAATTTTCTCGTGACGTCCCACCCACTGACATGAGCATGCCCATGTTTCCAGACCATAAAGCTGGAGCACCTGGAGAAAACCCATGTTCGTGGTCTCAAGGAAACAAACCACCCTGGGCTACAAATCCCACCAGTTTGGTGGATCCAAACTGCTTCTTTTTGTCCAGGGGTGGAGTCAGCACCTGATCCAGCACCTCTCATGTTACCAGGGGTTGAATAGATTTGTTGTTCAATTGAGTACCTAGATCCACTTACAAGGTAAGGTGAAAAAATACTGCTAAAAGATTTTGTTGTTCTAATATAAAATCACTACACTTTTTGAAATAATATCTATAATTTGCTTCAATGTTCAATGTTCAAACAAGCAACCTAAGCAATTTTCATAAGTCAGTAATACATCACAACATATCTGACACGGTGTAAGTCTGCAGCTTGGGCTAGCGCAAATCAGCTCCACAGGTTTTTCTAAATATTGTCCGGCCTAGGAAAATTTAGTTGGAACACAATGAACAGGTATATTTTGAGTTCCCTCTTCTAGTACTACAGAGTGGTTGAGCAACCTTGATCAATTAACAAATCCCACATCGCTGTCACAACTGGCTGAACCTGACCATGGTCAAGCAAACAGTCCTGTCCGGGTGAGACCTGGCCTGGTAAATTAGTCTTGAGGCCCACTGCATCTTGGGCTTAGACATATTATATCTGGGCCATTTGTTCATATTTGCTTATGATTTTTTGGGCCACATTGATGTTGCATGATCAATGCTTTATCATGGCTCATTAGCCTGTGCTGCAGTGCCACCCTTACCAGACATCTCATTTTTCACTGCTCCCATTAGTAATCATATAATGCAACTATGATAATCTAGACCTGGAGGGTAAACAGATCCTAATTCTAGCACACGTCCCAGAACTCGATGGATGGTGCTTTATCTGCTGCTGGGGCTCTGGTGACCTTGAGGACGACATTGATGTGCTGCTTTCGTCCTGATGGTGTCAGCCAACCTGTGTCCTTATCCCCTTTTTCCATATGTGTGTGTGTGTGTGTTTGGGTGGCGGATGAGGGTGGAGGGGTAATTGTGCTAGTTGACAGTGTTATGTATTGACACGTGCTTCGATCTGTGGTGCCCACTGATTGCTTTGTTAAAAGGGCCTCTTTTAAAACCCCGTTTTTTTATTGCTTTCTTCTCTCCCTCCTCTTAACTGTCGTCATAATACTCCCAACAGCTTCAGGGCCACAGCACTTTTAGCCTATATTGTATAGTTGTCATGGCGGGCTGAGGGAGAGAGACACAGCAGCACAGCGCAAGTTCCAAAAAGACTTTATTTAATTCGAACAAACACCAAAAGTCCAACTCAAAAGTCAGCTTGTTTACTGAGGAGCTTCAGCACTACGAGGGGGACCTTCACCCCTCTGAATCCTTAGAAAAAGTACAGACTCCGCGTCCTCGGAGGACCTTTTCTCCAACCTGGAACTCTTTTGTTTCCGTGCACAGTCTGTACAGTCTATCTACTCTTGTCCCCGCTAGAACCGGAGGACTCACTGCATGTGAGTTCGAGATGTTGGTTCACTCCTGGATGGGATATAGACCAGAGAGAGGGAAGGGAAGGAAATAAGCCACCAGCAAACGTGCCACTCGTGTCACTAACTCCTCTTTCCTGTTGGCTCTCCTCTCCACTGTGCTTCCCCTCTGCTTGTAGAAGGTGCCGACTCTCCGACATTCTGGGAGGGTTCCACCCAGGTTAGACAGTCTCACAAAAGAGTCACAAGCACACTCACTCCAGACTCAGACCAGCATTCCCACAGACCGCAGGGTGATACGTCTTCTCTGTCGCAAAGCGTGAGCACAAAACTAGATATACTTATACATTAGGTGAACTTCACCTTTCCTCCAGCACGCATACCAAAAACCTGGGGGTGACCACGCACCGAATGTCTGGAACGGCCAGGCTTTAAACCCTCACCTGGCCAATTACCGTGCACCATTACTTAACTTACACTAAAACAGCTAAGTATGATCATTAGGTGCTTCCTGGCTCTCTTGAGCTTTCACCTGGCACCTAATGATCACAGAACACACACTCACACTCCTGCTAAACTTGAACCCTGAGGATTGTGCCAAGAACATAAATTCTAAATAAACTTAATTTAACTGAAAGGCTGCCTCTACCGGCAGCCACCAATAGACGTCACAATAGTGTACATTTTATACTGCACTGTTAGTAAAGTATTTTATTTTTATTCCATTTTATTCAAATATATTCTATTGTTTCTTAATTTTTAACTTTGTAATGTCTACTTTCTGCAGTGCCAAAACAAATTTCCCACGTGTGAAACTAATAAAGGTTTATCTCTCTTATCTCTTTAATATTGTTGACTGGTTTGCTCCAAGTAAGCCGTCTCACACACTTAACATGAGTATTTATGCTGAAAATCTGTTTTTATTTGGTTCTGTGTGAAAGGACAAAACACAACAGGCTCTTATGGATTGGAGAAGCTGTGCATCTCCTGTGCTGCTCAGTAAAAGAAGACACACTAATTCATGCGAGGCATGATTTCAAGACATATGGGGTTATTAATTAATTCATATTTCAGAGGGAATATATACACACACACACACACACACACACACACACACACACACACACACACACACACACAGTAACCCAAGAGCTCTTATGGTCCAAGAGCACCCGCAGTTTGTGACAAAAACATGTTGTGAAAAATGCCTATTTTGTATAGTGCAAACCCTAAATATAAAATATGGCTCTATATATGCACCCAAAAAGTTTTACTTTCATTTTAAACTCATTAGCCTTAAAGAAAAAGTAAAAGTTAAACAGGTATTCCTACTATACTGTTTACACTGAACCCCTGCAGTGCTAGAATGTAAATATGGATGTTACCCCTGTATAGACTGAACTGTAATTCATGCAGCACATTTTCTTTGGTATAAGCAGGTAAATACAGTAATAAATTAATTCACAGTAATAAAAATACAGGACTTTAAGAAGAACAAAATGAAAACCACAAGAACATTTGAGACGCTCCATGGGTAAAATTCTGGACTGCAGCGTCACAGGGCAGCAGCCAATCAGCTGAGGAGAAATAAATAACATTCTGCGATTGGCTACTTTCGAATCCGCCCGCCTATGAGTACAGCTGACTGTGATGTCTTCAAAAAAAAAAGATCTAGTTGCTGGGACCTAGACGATCTTGGTTGTTGTAATGCTAACATCAAAGATAACTGTAGTTGGTTGTCTGAGTTCATGTTGCTTGCAAATGTTTGCAAAAAAATAAACAAAGGACAAATATAATAGGACAGTCATGTCCAGTGTGCAGAAGCCTTACCATTTCTGTTCTAGAAATGATAAAAGGACTCTAAATAAACATGATTAACAAAAGCCATGTCATTAAAACCACCTGCCTCATATTAGGTAGGTCTCCCTCGTGCAACCAAAACAGCTTTGACTTGTCAAGGACAAGACCTCTGAAGGTGTGATGTGGTATCTGGCACTAAGATATCTTTTTAGTCCTGTGTCCTGTCCTTCCAGGATCAGACTAGCTTGTGCAGCACATCCCACAGATGCTTGAATGGATTGAGACCTGTGAAGTCTTTGTCATGTTCCTGAACACATTGCTGTTTTTTGGTTAATACCATTGCTATTAAGGGATAAATAATGCACCTGGCCCTCCACATGAAAATGTGATTCATCAGACCAGGCTACCTTCTATTACTCCATGGTCCAGTTCTGATGATCACAAGCTCTGTGTAGGTGCTTTCTGACGCTGCCCATGCACATGAGTGTGCTTTGGCTGGCCATGGCCTTCCTTGAACCAGTTTTGGTAGATATTAACCACTGCATACTATATCCCACCCCTTGAGAAGCGCCACGGTAACAAGGTAATCAATGTTATTTACTTTACCTGTCAGAGATATTAACGTTGTGTCTGGTATATTTACTGACCGTTGCATGCAGCACACAGAAGATTCAAACAGAACTCTTTTTGTTATGATGGTTTTCTTCGACCAACAAAATGAGTGGATGAGTGTGGATATGTTTTACATCTTGATTTTACTCACAGCTAGAGCGCTGTATGCCTTAAGATTTAGGTCATTATACTCTAGAGCCACATTCAGTTCTTAATTAATGTATATAAAAAAAAGGAAAACTCACGTTTTAAGATAGTTGGCTGACAGACAGGACCAACTGCAGAACACACACTCAGTTGATTAAAACAGTGAGACTTAAAATCTGGGTCAGTCAATCAATCAGTTCGCAATCAATGGTAATCACTGCTGGCCCTCTTTTGTTTTTATCACAGTGGTTGGAGGTTGATAGACTTTCACCCTCTACACACACACACACACACACACACACACACTCACAAACATCACTCTGTGGACCGGCTTATTATAATTCACATCCCAACCTTCATTTCAACAATTAAAATAAAGTACTCTAGAAAAAAAGCACTGGAGGCAGTCATTTGGGGAGAAGCCATACATGTCACAGAACTGATGTTTCAATAAGGAGCCAGGCCAGATGGGAAGGATTCTCATCTGATGTCCTACTGTATGTTCTCCTCCCTGAACAGTGGCCTTGTTACCCCCCCCATGTATAATTACACCAACACACTGATAAGACTGCCTCTGTGTCATAAATATTTGATTGTGCTCAATTGAACGCCTCAGATAGCATCTCGCGTCCCTGTGTGCAGCGACACAGCTTCTCCATGGCTGAGAGGCACAGCTCAGTTTAAAAGCCATTAGCCACACTGTCAGGCCTCGGCGCAAGCACTCTAGGTAATCGTCTAGATGTCTGGTGCTCTTGGAGAGGGCAGTGTAACAGTACGTAGTTATAGAGCAATGGTTCAGCCAGATATCAAATTTATACAGTTATTATACAGTTTTTCTTTCGTAATCCAAATGTAATCAATAGTGGTGGGCCGTTATCTGTGTTAATGTGCTGCGTTAATGTGAGACTCTTATCGGGCGATAAAAAAAATATCGCTGTTAATCTATTCACAAAATTGGGTTGGGAGCTGGGTCTATACTACGCAAGCTTTGATAACTTTCACCTTGATATTTTAGCGCAGATGTATACCTAGCCGAACTGTAGGGGGCGAGTGAAACAGGGACGTCACTAGGACGGAAAGACAAGGGGAGTTTTGCCCCAGAGTTGTAGGAAGGAATTAGCGTGTATAGAGGGCTAAAAACTTTTCACCAAACCTTTCAGCTGGTGGGGCAGCTGGTGGCCTAGTGGTTAAGGCATTTGTCCTGTGAAAGTCCAGGTTCGCTTTCCAGGACCGCTAGGCACCTCTGAGGTACCCTGAGCAACGTACCGTCCCCACACACTGCTCCCCGGGCGCTGTGTTCATGGCTGCCCCCTGCTTCACTTGGTGAATGGGTTAAGGAAAGGAGTGCTGAAGCTCCTCAGTAAACAAGCTGACTTTTGAGTTGGACTTTTGGTGTTTGTTCGAATTAAATAAAGTCTTTTTGGAACTTGCGCTTTCCTTTCACTTAAGGAAACAAGTAAAGTTAAGCAGTGAACAGTTATTGATACTCATAGTATTGTTCTGTTGAACTGAGTACAAACGGCGCTACCAGAGAAATATTACTAAATGGGCTCTGCTTGCTACTCACTAACAAGCAGCGCCGTGTAGCTTCGCCTGGGTCCTAATGCCCGCTTGCTAACTACAGAAGCTTCAACAGCCAGTACATCATTTTAATTCAATAATGATAGCTAGACTTATTATTTTTCATTTTAATGCATTGTCTTGTTTCTATTTGTAAAATGCGTCTCTGCGCTCAGTGATGTCTTGTATGAAATGTTTGAATATATAATTTTAAAATAATAGAATAATGACTATATAATTAGGGTGGCTTGTGATCATTTTGGGGGAGGCTTCAGAACCCCCAAAATAGACCTAACAACACCCATGATGTAAAATTACCACATCAAACATGACGTGCAAACATGAATGCAGCTATGAAGCCGCCGAGTTTGCTTTAGGGAAAATTTATTTTTAACAAGCTTCCCAGTGGAAACCTCGACAAGTTTAGTTTACTGTAGGAGTTGAGAAATTCGTTCTCAAACTTTTGTTCATTATTTGGGTAGCATATTCTGAATGCCCTTGGCAGATTAATCTAGATTAATTCCGAGATTACAGTGAGATTAATCTAGATTAAAAAAATGAATCTATGCCCACCACTAGTAATCAACCATAGCATGTTCGGTGTCTGAAGTTGGAGCTACAAGACTATTGTTACCAATAGCCAGCTGAAGTTTATAACCGCTATGCTATGTATTGTGCAAGCTTAAACAGGGCTGGACTGGCCATCTGGCATATCGGGCATTGCCCAGCGGGCCGATGATACATTTCCGCCAGCACGGAATCCCGTCAGCCCACATCATCACACATACTGTACATGAGTAGCTCTCTATTCTATGGGTGCAGACAAAGTGGGAACAAATCTTTGGGATCCAAGCACTAGAAGTGTTGGGACCCTATTCAAAATGTTAGGTAGTATCAAACAAATTAAAAATTGAAATCACTGGGATATTTCTTCTTCTGCTTCATCTCCTTTTTTCTTCATCTTCTTGAATAGTGTGAGGGTGCCCTGTGGTGGGCTGAGTCCCTGCCTCACCCCCATTGGCCCAGGTATAGGCTCTGGGTACCCGTGACCCTAGTAAGGATTAAGCAGTTATAGAAAATGAATGTATGAATTATTATTATTGTTTTCATTATTATCCTGAGTCTCTAAACAGTATGTTGTATACACAGCAAAATTGAAAAAAACGAGGAAAGTTTTGAAGATTATTTTTCAAAAAATGGAGCAAAATATTGAAGAATATTTGTGATTTGAAATGTTCAACAATGATAATTCTAGCATATTCTAACTCTTGACACAAGTTAAGTGTAATGACATCTCAATGCAATTTCATGCCATCATCTTTATACTTAGAGCTTTTATATTTATACTTTTGACATTTTACAATTGATCAATAACTAAATCACACAAACAATGGCGGAGATAGTGAACACTAGATAATACACTAGATTACACACCATTTTTATCTATTCCCAGTCAAAGTCAAAATAGTGAAACGGACATCGAGGCTAACATGGTTTTACTGTCAAGATTTTTAGACAATTACCAGCTTTTTAAAAAAAAAGACAAACTTGCATTGTCAAAGAGACACTAGATAGTGATGCATTAATAGAGTAAACCATATGGAACCAAAGTGAAAGCAGTTTTTCTTTCACCTGTCTTAACTCTGAAATTGTTCTTTTTCTCTTTCTTTTGGGTGTTAACTGAAAGCAGCCTGTGTTTAAACTGCTATCCAAATGCCACACTCCCACGACAACATGGCAGATCCAGTGGAAATGAAAAAGTTTACACATCCCTGTTAAAAAGGAAGGTTTTTGTTTTAAAAAATGTGGAAAAATAAAGTGTGGCTTTAAATGAATTTAAATAAAGTGTGGCTATTCCTGTATGATTATTTTAATTGCATTTTTTTTGGTTGCATCCTTCTGCTGCAGCTATTATTTGAAATAGACCTCATTGTTAAAAGGTATAAATCAGAAGATATCCAAAGCAATAGAATATCCAAAACATCCTACAGAGCAGAGTGAAGACAATGGTCAACAAGCGAAGAAAATATGGCTCAACGGTCTCAAGAATCAGTACGTCTCTCTCCATTTGATGAGAAGACAATGAGAAAGGAGTCTACCAAGGGGCCTATAGCAACATTAAAGGAGCTCCAGGACATTCTGGCAAGTACTGTTTGCCCACTACATGTCTCATATTCATCAAACATGGGGGGTTGTGAAACAAAAGCCTTTACTCACAAAAAAGGTCTAAGCTTGGATACATCCATGTCCTTGTGTAAAAATGGATTGATGAAACCAAGATTAAACCTTTTGGTTAAAATTCTAAAAAGTATACAATAAATACAATGCAGGGTATACAGGCCAACCAGGGTATAAATACATAATTATATACAGCTGTGATGGGGCAGAGTACAGGTTGACATGCATTAGGGGATCATTATAAAATAAACTAAATAACAAAATAACACATGTTAAACAAATACTGGGAAGGAAGAAGAAAAGAGTGAGACAAGATGGGGCAAGACTACTACAACTATACTCATGGTGAAGCATGGTGGTGGTAGCATCATCCTTTGGGACTGCTTTTCTTCTGTTTGAACTGGTACTTTAGTCACGGTCGGCACCAAGATGAATGGAATCCTGGCTGGTTCAAAATATTAGTAAATGTTGGCACAAAACTTTTAGGCCTTTGTAGTAAACTGAAGATAAAGAAGAATTTAACCTTTCAGCATGACATCATCCAGAGGTATTCATCCAAGGCACAAAGTAATGACTTCACCAAGAGATCATCGATGTTCTGGAATGGCCAGCCAGAGCCAAGACCTGAAACAAATTGAAAATCTGTGGGGTCACATGAAGAGGGGTGTGCACAAGAAATGGTCTCCCAATTATATATAAATATTTGTGCAAGGAAGAGCAAGCAAATATTGCCAAATGCATATGTGTCACATTAGTAGGCTCCTACGTGGAATGAATGCTGCAATAAAATCGAAAGGTGCTTCAGCTTAATAATAATTTAGGGGTGTGCTTACTAATGAAACCAGGTTTTGTATGGGTTTTTCTCCCTTTTTTCTGAATTGATTTCCCATCCATCCATATCAGTTCTAGAAAGTTAATTTATGTGGAAAATGTTATGACCTGATTTATATTGGTTTTGCTTTTTTACATTGGTGTGCAAACCTATCCACTGTACATTTTAGGGACTGACTGCTGTTTTGAAGATGTGTAGGCCAAAACAAGACTGATCATTTATCAGTTGTCTAGACAGGAAAAGTACTTGTGGATACTGCATATGAGTAACAGAGTAACAACTTACCTTGAATGTTATGATTCTTTGTAATCCTGGGTGTTTTACTAGGTCTTTAACTGATTAGGTCCCAGGGTGCAAAAAAATTAGAAATCCTCTGGACATAATCTGATTTATATGTTAGTGTCTATTAATGACTCTCTGATGGTTTTTCATATGTGATAGCAGGGCAGAGGCTTTGATCTTCTCTTGTTTTTGGGAACATCTCATTATCACTAGCTTCTGGCCAAACAGTCTAGCTGTGATGTCTCATGCCATCAGGCAGTTAATCTCATTTCTTCTTCCAGCATCTGTTTCATACTGTAGAACCACGGGTGGAGGTAGCATAGTGGGTAGGGTACTTGCCTCTGGACCAAGAGATCATGGGTTCGAATCCTACCTTCAGCACCCCCACTGGGTTCCTGAGCAAGACCCCTAACCCTAAGTTGCTCCAGGGAGACTGTCCCCCTGTAGTTAGGGTATGGAAGTCGGTTTGGATAAAAGCATCTGATAAATGCCATAAAAGTAAATGTAAACCAGTAGGGACAATTGCATCAAACCATGTTGAGAAAGTAATCTGTTTTATATGCATGCCCGATCAACCATCTCTGAACAGGCAAATGTCCCAAACTGGTTGCTGCTGTTCACGGAAGATCATTCGGTCGATTATAGAATCCAACAAGCAATTTCTTTGAATCCAAAGTTAATTTTAAAGACCTTTATGTAAAATATGAATTGTAAGATATGATTATAAACTCTAATGAACAGAGGGATCTCTCAAGATCTTAAAAAAAATTCAACTGGCTACCTACCAATAATCTTAAAAAACATTTTTCAACTACCTTTTTGAAAGTGCTCTTTAGAGAGCTGTTATTTCTCTCTCGCTCTCTCACACTCCACTGTAATTGGATATTAGAGATGCTGCTGGGCTGAGCGAGCAAATGAAGTTTGCAACAATTGAGAAATCATAAAAATTTCAGCATTATTTCAATCAGAAAACAAAAGCTTCAAAAAGTGAACCACTAGCTGCTGAGGAGACACCAGTTACCATGCAGTCAGAAATATCTACACAGTCCTGATCAGGAAAAGTTGTGTTTGAATTCATCTGAATTTAGTCAGTTATTGTCAAGGCACATATATTTATTAGCATCGTGATATTTTTAACATTTGCATTGAAGTTGACAGCTTCTTTAAGGAATATTTCTAGTGACTGGTCAGCAGGATTCTACTTAGCATTGTTAATTCATTTAAACTTGTCTGAATTTGGTCAGTTATTGTCAAGGCACATTTATTTAACATAAGTATGATTTAATAGTATAATATAAATTAATATTTGCAACTGAGTTGACAGCATCTTTAAGACATAGTATTAGGTAGTGGTCTGCAGGATTCTACTGACTGTTGCTGATAAATCCTTAAAATATTTACATCAGCCAATTTTTGTAGGAAAGAATATACAGCTTGGGTCCTACTAGACTGCATGGTGAAAGTAGCAATAATGCATAGGCTGGGCTGCAGTAACGATCCGAGGTGCAGTACCGCCTCTGTGCCACCAGGAACTCTGTCTAGCTATGTTTCGGACCACACATCATGTCCTGTTTTCAGCCTTTTTTAGGAACTAGCCTAGCCAACAAACGTGGCAAAGTATTGCCAGCTCTGTTGTGTTTTGAACGTTTTCTTACTGCCCTGCATGTTTATGCTTTATGCATGACATTTGCATTGTTTTTTGACCTTGAATATTCCGTTTGTGCAGATTTTTAGACACTTGCTGTCTCTGGACTGCCTGTATTCTTACTGTTTATCAGCGCCTGTTTCAACCGCCTGTCTTCATTCCAACTTGTGTTTTGTAAATAAACACCTGTGACTGAATCCTACTGTGTTGAGTCATTACAGATACAGTATCTGATTTAAAGGCATGCCGCAACTCCCTGTGTTTTTTATAACAAATAAAGGAAACTGAGGAAATGACAAACTGTTCATTTAGAATGATGCAGTTGATGTCAGGATGGAGACAGGATCATCCTATTGTGACAGATGACATTCATTTAGGCATGCCGTAGGCATTTGACTGAACTACTGTATATACCTCACCCTGACTTATTCTGTGGGGTGGACAGAGCCACGGCAATGCATCTAGTAGGATGCATTGCACGGAGATGCTGGCACTTTCATTATCTCTCTCGGACAGCAAATTGATATTTAATGATGACGAATACACAATGAAAAAGCAGTCATGGTCAGCTGTGTGAGGTGGGAGGCCACTATCAGGATTAATGCATCAAATGAAGCACTGCGCAGTACACTACACTCAGTGGGTGCTTTATTAGTGATGCCGACCTTGTAGATCTACTTTGCTGATGTATAGTGAGACACCATAGCCCATCTATTGCTAGGTACAATTTATGTCGGCCATCCAGAAGCAGCCAGCCAGCCTTTCAATGGTCAGTGTTTGACCACAAACATTTTTAGCTGGACATTTTTAGGTGTCTGACCACATTCGGCCTAGCAGTGACACTGACGCTGCTATGCATACACAGATATCAGCACCACACGTGCTACCATGAGTCCAACTACTGGACTCTTCACCCCTACAATGCCACTTTAAAATCCTCACTGCACTATTTTGCACCCCAAAAATACTTGTGAATACTAAACTCTAACATTCTATTTTATCTTGTTATTTTACTTACTGTCTACTTTTTCTAATTTACTTACTGTCTGCTTTTCTACTGACTAATCTTTCATAACCAATCCGTCACAGTATAATGCATATTTTGAAAACTGTTTCATTCCTTTAGAACCCCAAATACTTTTCAATTTCTCGTAGTACATTTTTTACTTATATATATATACACACACACACACACACACACACACTCATGTTTATGTAAAGTTGGAAGGGAAAGTGAGACATACGAATTTCATTATAACTAATGATGCTGCATTGTTATCTGTACATGACAATAAAACTTGAAACCATGCAACTGCTCTGTCAGTGTTACAGCAATGATCCAACACCAAATTAACATCTGATAAATGACAGTATACATGAGTAACAACTGATGTCTTCCATAATTGTGCGCTTCATAATTACAAAGCTATAACAGGACTGGTTTGACTTACAGTTGTATGCAAAATGTGAACACTCTTGATCGAATGAAACGTTTTATTAACTTTCTGAAAATAAGCAGGCATCCTCTACAGAGAACACAGCTCACATTTTAATGCAGCGTTTCTGTTTATATGTTGAATTAAACACAATGGGAAAAAATTGGCCTATGCAAAAATTGGCTCAAATAAATTGGCATCATAAGTCTTAAATTATGAGCCATGGTAATGAACATATGCTACACATACAGCAAATTGAGATTAAGTTGAAAAATGTCAGAGTATTCCTTTAAATAGGTCATAATCTTTCCTAACCAATCCACCAAAGTATAATACATTTTTTGTGAAAACTGTAGAACCCCAAATTCCCACCGTTTATCCAAGTAAAGGCCATGATGTTTTTTCACTGGGTTTTTTTTATTCTGCTTTTTTCCGCAGCCCTAATAGTGACATTTGCCTTCAAAACCAGCGAAGCATCAAAGTGTTCTCTTAAATGAGTGTGAGGTGTGTGGAAGGCCTTACGGGCCCTTGGTTTGACACCTCAAATGAATCGTGAAGCTGCCGCTGTGTGTTGCTCCTCTTTAAACAGCCTCATCTTACAGAAATAATCCACTTTCCCCCCCAGGGAGGCTCCACCGCAGTTAGAGGCAAAAACACGAAGCCACTGTGCGGCCTGTGCTCTTTAAAAAACGAGTTCATGGAATATTGTAAAACACCTTTGTCTTTAGAATGGTGGTGGTGCCGCTGCTGCTGCTGCTGCCTTTTCCTATGGAGGCTGTCCGGTTTCATGTCCTAAGGCAGTTTAGTGATCTGAATAGCTGCCTGGATCTTAAAATATTAAATCTTAAAGGGCCCATATCCTGGAAAACCAGATCTTTCTCACTTTATGCAGAATAAGAGTTTGTGTTTGAACACTGACTCCCCAGTTCATCCAGTTCATATATGGAAACTAGCTAGCAAAACACTCATTTTTAAATTAATTGTTTTTGTGACATTACAAAAAGTAGCTCATTTAAGACACTTTTCAATAGGCATAAAAGAATCGTTGTAAGGATTGGTCCTGGACTCGTGTTTCTGTGTATGTCCAGTAGGTGTCACTCATGAGTCTTTGTCTGTGCACTT
>JBBJLR010000029.1:9002976-9036201 GCA_037577145.1 Brachypetersius gabonensis
TTTTTCTTTAATAAAGTTGAATAGAAATGTCGGTCCGCGTTGGTGGTCTACATGTTCATGCTGAGCAGGATCGGGTCGTGACAACCGTGCGGTACCTAAACTGAGCCGCGATGGCACAGAACTTTGCACGTTTTGATTTTCCATTATATCTCAAACCCAAAACCATGTCCAGCAGATCTTTGATTTTGTGTGATGAAAACCATACCTACCTTGTTAGCGATGGGTATAGTACACCTACATGTTAGCAACGTG
Organism: Brachypetersius gabonensis; assembly: GCA_037577145.1. Classification (NCBI taxonomy): domain Eukaryota; kingdom Metazoa; phylum Chordata; class Actinopteri; order Characiformes; family Alestidae; genus Brachypetersius; species Brachypetersius gabonensis. The sequence continues at coordinate 9,003,229 of JBBJLR010000029.1, forward strand.
GAAAAATCCCAGTGAAATTTATATTCAGCCCAAACACTAGTTTCTGTCTGTTCTCGACTTCACAGAGTATAAAAGAAGGAAGGCTGTATTCATTGCTTAGTCATTGAGCCTCATCACAGTCGCTTCATCCTAGGTTACATGAGTACTCACTACACCACCTCTGTATGCATGATAGTTAACGCTGGTTCTGGTGGGAATCATAACTCTTGTGAGAGCGTTTACAGATCAAAGTGCGTGATTCAACCAGCCCTCTCACTTTTGTCCGTGCTTGGGCTAATTTATCATGCTACACGGGCGAAACTACTGGGTAAGTAGGTTTTTGTTCACCTTAAACACGTGACAGTTTGCATCTCTGTTGTTTTCTTCTTTTGCTTGGACAGTAAAAAAACAGTGGCCTCTTTCCACGCTGTGATGACGTTTTGACCAATCAGAAAGCAGCGATGCAGTCAGCTTGATTACACATGGGTACGGGCTCGAGTACAGGTTGCTTTATTTGTTTGCGGTATGGCACAGTTCCTTGTACCAGTTTATTTATCCACCTAAAGCAGTCCTGCTCCAGCCAGCTTTTTAAATGAGGTGCCATACAGGTGTCATGGCCTCACATCCTCCCCCGGGTGTCCTGGTCTCCAGAATACTGACCATAGGCTACCCCTGTATTGTCTTCCCCTTTTAGTTTCTCCCTTGACCTTGATTAGTTTAACTGGCCCCTTGTTTTCCCACTTTCTTCTTAAGCTCAGCCCAACCCCGAGATGATTATCTGTTCATTGTCTGTCTGATTAGTTGTGTATTTTATTCTGTTTGCTTTTCACACCCCTGGACTCCTACAATACTTACGCTTAGCTCGCATTTGCCTTCCACGGAGGACCTGAGATGCGACAGTGAAACTCACAGGATGTTTGCCATTCGTGTCATTCTCACTGATCGAAGGGTGTTTTCTACTCAACTCACGGGTTTTGTTTATTCCCACCTTGTGCTGAAGTGCACCTGTTACAAGCCAGTGCTGTGAAAACATGTCCTTCTGTCTTGAAATGTGGATTAAAACTATTGAGATCAGCTCCAGCAAGTGTATATTCCATTCTGGCCTTGCAGCGCATAATGACAACAGGACAGAAAATTCGAAATAGAGATAAAGTATCATATCGTCATATCATTTACCTTATCATATGATATTTATCTTATCATATCACATCATTATATCAATCCTTATTATATCTTAGCATATCATTTCATAAAGTTCATATATCAGGTCATTTTTTGATATATCATTTGTCTTATTTATTCATATCTATTCATATATTTTGGTGTATGTCAGACACAGCAACAAAAACAGCTTGTTTATTAAGAAGGTAGGAAAGTGTCAAATTAAAGTGAATTACAATGTATTTTTGATACATAAAGCCACACAAATGCCATGAGTGGATCTCAGTGGGAAAAAGAAAAAATATAGGCTTTTAAACACATGTTGGTATGATGAGATGACTTGACTAGAGTCCATAGAGAAAAGAAAGAGAAAAACAGATGCAGAGTGAGAGAGCAACAGGGAAAATGTCGACTTCCCTTGCTCTCACATCCACTATATCACTTCTAACTTTTTTAAGCAGTCTTAATTGGGCTTTGGCCTTTCACTGCTGTTTGGTAGTAATTTAACATGACACACCAAATCCATTTAATAATGTTTAATGTGTGGCTTTTCCAGCAAGCTAAAGTGAAAGGCTGTCTTGTCGAGTGTGTTTAGGTAATGCTGTGCATCTAATTTTGTCAGTGGGGTTGTTTAAATGCATTCAACAGAAAACACAGTCTAAACATCCGTGAAAACAAAAGCTATGCATTCTGTGTGACTATAAAGGGTTTTCTTTTTCTGTAAAAATCAATCACACTGAGCATCGCATCAAGACGGAATGCTGTTATATAAATATAAGTTTTATATAAAGCATTGCTTTCATGTTTATGGTTTTCATAAGCAGAATAAAGTCAATTAAATATTGAGCTAAAAATGAGCTCTGGTGTGTGAGATCCCAATAGGAGTGTCTCCTGTGGTTGCGTTAATTTTAGAATTTGATGATAAAGCCCAGAATTTCAATACAATGCTAGTAAGAATAATGTAGTAGTAATGTTTATCTGAAATAATTTCTCTTTAGCTGTTTAGCTACGGTAATGTATTTATTTTCCTAGAGCTGCATATGTCCATAACCATTTAGAAACCTTTATTGTTAAGAGCGTATTTAGAAGGTTTAAGTGAATTTTGCAGTGGTAGTTTTGGTTTAAATCAGGTACGCTAAATTTACGCTAAAATTACAGTATATTTCTTTCTTTCACCTCTGAAATATAGCCCTCGTTAAATCATGTCCTAAGATAGACTATTGCACTATTGCATTGCACTTTTCACAGGATTGCCCAAAACGAATGCAATCTGTTATAGCAGGATTACATTAGTTTCTTTTAGGAATGATTTGAATATACTTTTATTAAAGTTTGGAATAGCAAATACATTCATACAATGCGTGACTGACAGCACATGTTCCAGAAGTTAAACACAAGAAATATGAAGAAGCAGCTTCTGCTTTTTATGCACCAAAGATCTGGAACAACCTTTACACCGTTAAATATTTGTCAGGCTTCTGCTCTTTATATTTTAGAAACTCAGATAAAAATAGCTTTTTTTTAACTTTTTTTTTATATCTAGTTTGTACAGAAAATTCATAGGAGAATGCTCTTGCAACTTATGCGCATTGCTTGTGCATCAAAATACAATAAGTAAAACCCATGTGACTGTGGAGATCACTCAGAGCAGATGGGGTGTAAGTACTGGACACTCTTAGGTTGACAGTTGCTAGTGATTGCTGCTGATTCAGGCGCCATCCTGAGTCTTTCAAGCTTCATCCTTAACTGCTGAATTGGACACCAATGATCACGCTGTTTGTGCTGAGTGCACTGGGAAAGAAAAGTTGCTTTTTGTTTTTCTGATTTGCAAGGAGTAACCAAAGTTGAGTCGATGTCTTTTCAAGTTTTGCTTTGGCGAGAAGGAAACAGCTTGTAGCAGCTCGCCGACATTCATCACCAATATGGTGTCGCACATGGGGGGTCCATGTTGGAGGCTTTCAGGGAGGCATTTGATTCATCTGGAGAGAGATGATGATGGATGATTTTTGAGCTTTTGTTCCTGAAAATGTGATGATGTTCATCAGCAACTGATGCTGGATCTGGAAAGCCAGTCAGAGTCAGATCAGGTGCTTCATTGTGGAAGTGTTTGATCTACTTATAGTATACAGAAAGATAGAAAATATATCTTTCAACCTAATGAAAAACTGTAGTACAACATTAAGAGGTTCTCAAATATACATCTTAAATATTTTAGCATTAGCATGGTGTCAAATCAGTTGTCATTTGCAGATTCAATGCTTTTCCAACTTTTTGACAGTTGCTGTAATTGGTGCTTGAACAGATTGCAACTGGGGAAAAAATTCTGTCATAGCTGCTGTTGATTTTTGCTATCAATTGGAAATAAGGAGGTTGAACCAGTTCAGTGATGTATCAAATCTTCATGAGCAAGGAAGAGAGTGTTTTTTTGTGAGGTCTGTTATGTATCGTTTCGTGTCAGATATGTGAAAATGTATGACACAGTTTGAAGAATGTATTTCGTTCACAGCAATTAAAAGCTGTTGTCATTGATACCACAATGAATAGAGTCTTAAAACTAACTTTAGCAGCGGCAATTCCCAGTATTCTCATATTACAGAAGAACACTGTAAACAACAGTGAACTGAGTGACTGGTTCTCTCCCCAAGGCTGAGTGCCTCTCTTTGTGCTCTACTTTGTTCTGTGCCGCAGTATATCTCAGGAATACATGTACTGTGGATATAAGCCTGGGCATTATTTCTACTCTAAAGAGCTTTCTTCACAGCCAGCACAATGATCATGATTATGTCAATTAAACAGTACGCTTGGAAGAGGCAATAGTAATTTCTTCCTTAGGATTATGTGTGAACAGTGTCAGTTCTAATCTATATTTTAAACAAATGCATGTTCAGGATCTTTAGGCACTATCTTAAAGGGCCCCTCTCATGGAAAATAACAGGATTTCGAAATAAAAGGTTAGATGTATTATGTAAACATTGTTTTGAATGTCAAAACATATCATTTACTCCCTAGATAATGCAGTCTATACATGCAAACCTTTTACACAGCAGTTTTTTACCTTGTGACGTCACAAAAACCAAACATTTCCATATTAGGCCAAAGGTTTAGCCTCACCCTTTCATCCTTCCAAGCTAACGTAATAACCATCATTTCTACCCCCTAACAATTACAACTTTGAAGCACAAAACACAGCAGCCAAAGTGAAGTAATTTGCCTACACTATATGGACAAAAGTATTGGGACCCTTGACCATTACACTAACAGGGACTTGAAATGACATTGCAGCCAAGTACAAAGACTTTAATATGGAGTTGGTCCCCCTTTACCGCTATATACCACTCTTCTTTGAAGGCTTTCCACAAGATTTTGAAATATCTGTGGGAATTAGTGCCCATTTTTTTGGAGAACATTTATGAGGTCAGACACTGATGCTGGACAAGAAGGTCTGGATTGCAAACTCTGTTTCAGTTCATCCCAAAGGTGTTTGATGGGGTAGAAAAGGGCCATGTCCAAAATGTCTTGGGATGCTGAGGCATTAAGATTGCCCTTTACCGGATGAAAGGGGCCTGAAAATGGTGTTGCAAATAATAAATTACAGCTTTTTTAAGTAAAATATTTGCACCACATTGTGTATTTTCTGGGTGTTAATTTACTGCTCTAATTACATACCCAGTGCTTAATGAGAGAGTACCAAAAAAGTTTTTAAAAAAGCTTTAAACTTATAACTATAGTGAAAGATGTGGCAAAAGGATGGGTAATTTCTACCTATCAGTGTTAAAGTGCACAGAATGCTTTTTGTCTGTCTTGGGTGAAAGCCCTGCCTGGCATTTTTTAAAAAGCCCATTCTCAAAGCTCCCCTTCGAAAAGGATGAAAGTCGGCGCTGGCTTCTCTTGAGCTGAGGTGAGGTTGAAAGAGCTAAGCACAGCGCTTTTCAGCTTACTCACCCTCCGCACACTCCCTTTATAAACACGGGCCACGGACTTATGCATCTCTGTAATGAAAATTCAGTGGATTCATTCACTTTACTTCACTGTTTCTGCTCTCCACCGCTCTGCCTTTCTCCTTTTCTCTATTTTCATCCTGCCTTGACTTTCCCCTGCCGTTTCTCCATCTGAGATTGGGGAGAGAAAATGAGGGAGGAAGTGTCGCCAAGAACTAAAGATTCGGAACCATTGCTAAAGGGGCTTTCTTTCTCTCATCAGTTATTAGGGTCACATAAGGCCTGTTTTTCAATATTACTTAGGCCAATAATGGTTGTTATGGTAACAGCTAATGAGGGTTAGTTATCACCATAACCATAATTTAACATTTTAAAATCTGTCTACTCTATATTTTAGTATGTTTTTCTCTTCCCCGCCATTAAAATTACTTTAATGGGGCTGGTGGGATTTACAAGATAATTCAGGTCTACAGGTCTCTGCTCAACTTTGGGAATATAATCATATTTAAATTTCTATTTAGTCAAAAGGTGCAGTGATGTTTACACAGGTCATATTTAATCCATATTTAATCATTCCCAATAGGGTACATCCAGTAATTAAACAGGAGTTATGCTTTTACATGTACAGGTGTATGTTCCTTGTAGAAAACATGGCATAAATAAATACTGTTCAATAATTGCTAATGTTGACTTAGAACAGAACCGGGCAAAATACTTAAGAAAAGTACTTACAGCTGATACTGGATGGCAGTTTTTTCCCCTTGTACTGTAATTCTACTGGGCTTTTTGCTTATTGTTGCAAGTTCTTCCTGAGTTAAATTTTTATTTGGATATTATAGACTCTGGGGCAACATTAAGCACAATTTTTCAATTCAGCTGCTTTTTATCATTGATAATTAAAATCAATATGTATATATATATAAACAATTCATTATTTCCCAATATTATATTACAAATTTGACAATAAAGCGGGTGTGGTTTTCATTTAATGACGTATACAGAAGTACAGAAAAACAACTGGGCTGTCACGGTTCTGGCAGCGTCCACTATGTGGAGTTGCTTTAATTTCTGTTTAGTGGTAGGGACTCTTATTTTGAAAGCCCTGAGTGCTCCTGGCCTGTAAAATAGGTTTCAGCTGAGGAGTACTCAGGGTGACACTTATTGTCTGTCTATTGGTTGTCTGTGTGTTCTGGTTTTGTATTTAAGTCTGTTTAGTTTCACTGTTGGGTTGTCAGGTCTTTGTATTGTCATGTTTGTGTCTGTGCTTGCTTTGTCCAAGTTCACGTCCACGTTCCTGAATATCTATATCGGCCGTCGAGCCAGGTTTCTGTTTTCTTTTCTTTTCTTTTTTGAATAAATGCTCCCTGGACTCCTTTCACTCCATCTTGGGATTACGGGAGCTCCCGTGACATGGGCTGAGTTTATCACACATCAATATATCCATATTACTGAAGAAACTACTCATGACGTATCAGGTTTATCAGTCTACTGACACTGGTTTATCGGTCTAACCCATTCGGCAAGGCTAAAGATTGTGTTTGTAAATGCTCATAAAAGTTTTTCTCAGCCTTCTTTTCAGTCCCGAACTGAGTAGAGTCTCTACTGCATTATGCTATTATCAATAATAGAAGCTGGTACTTCTGCTTATCTCCATGAAGGTATTGCATGTTTTATGCAGTGTCGTAAAATGATGAAATCTGAATTGAGCTGGCCGGTCCTGCCATTAATACGCCCTCAGTGTAGAGGAGAGAGGAGCTCCATTAACATGGCCATGTGTGCGGGGGCACTGCTGTATGTATTGCACCAAATTACATTATTAATCAAGCCACACAAAGTCTCAAGGTTAATGCAGAAGTGCACTATCCCCAAGTTTAAAAACACTGGCTCTGGCACTGGTTCCTTTTCTCTAACCTAAAAGCTCTGATAGGTTTTTGTTGTGAATCAGAGTCCATGTGGGCACACTGGTCAAGTCCTTTTAGTGATAAATTTTGTAGCATAATGGGCAATTCACATTCCCAGCAGGTCAAACGTGTTTCATATTATTATTGAAATAAACCATGGCAAAGGAAATGAATTAGTTCTATTACTTTAATTTAGGGTTGTTCAATATTATCTGCAAAGAGTTTGGTTGAAAGTTTTTATTCTATCAAACAGCTGCCTATGTTTACAGACTTTATTTGGACCAAAGTATTGGGACACACTTTTTTAGGGTTTTAGCTAGGCTCCTTACTTCCAGTGAAGTGCAATATTAAAGCTTGAGCATATCAGGACAACGCCCTGCTTCCAACTTTGTGGACACAGTTCTATTTCAGCATGACTGCACTCCTGTGCACAAAATACTTGGTTGGACAAGTTTGGTGTGGAAGATCTTGACTGGCCCACACAGAGCCCTGGCCTTAACACCTTTGGGATGAACAGGAACGGAGATTGCAAGCCAGGCCTTCTTGTTCAACATCAGTGCTCTACATGGGAATGAATGGGCACAAATTTTCACAGACTTTGTCATAAGTGAACACAGCACACAGTGTGAACAATCTGAAATTCTTCCTCTGCATTTCACCATTTCACCAAGTGAAGCAACAGGCAGCCAGGGACACAGCACCCAGGGAGCAGTGTGTGGGGGGAGGGTACCTTGTTTAAGGGAATTTCAGTGGTGCCACTAGCTGTCCTGGGATTCAAATTCACGGCCTTCTGATCACAAGAGCAACTCCTTAACTACCAGGCCACCAGAACATAGCAGCAGAGTTTACATCCATTAGAAGATCCATCTGTTAACTAGAAATGTAACATGGTACTGCCAAAAAAGTACAGTTGAGTAAAGTGGAGTAAGTCCATTCGCTCATCTTGGCACTGTTCAAGGGCAGTTATTTCCAATCATAGACCTGAAAGATGTGTTTTGTAACATCAAAATATAATACATTAATGTTTCAAAGGGGTTTCAAAATCATTGGTAAAATCTGAAAAAAGTGTAAATAGTTTGAAGTGCTTGACTCAAAAAGAGCGTTCAATTGCGTTTTTTCTAGGCATGCATATGCATATCTCCACAGGAGGGCTTATCCTGCTTATGCCTTCTCTAACAAAGCCATTTACTTTTTTCAATGAATGGCGGGACGTTGTGTTAAACTCTCAACATGTTGAGCATTACGATGTATTCAATTCTTATTAGGCTAAAAGGGTTTTGCTAGCATTCTGTAAAGCTTGTCTGACCTCCCAACAAAGAACAAAAAACCTTTCGCAGGCATGGAAAGTTTCAGAGAATGAAAATACTGGTTTTGGGGCACGAATTCCGTAACAATCAGCATTCATGGCACTGTTTTGTTTTTGTTTTTTTGTTTTTTGCTTTGTACATGTTTGGGCTGGTCAAACATTTTCTGGTGATTTCAGACCTTGATTGAAACAAGCTGCGGTGGGGAACCGAAACAATCGTGTTCCTTTAGATGTAAATTCACAGCAATTATAGCATTTCCTCAAATGCCACGTGCTGTGAAAGGCATGCAAAAGCAGAAGCATGCATGATGCTGATTTCATTTTTCTCCCCTCTGGCTTGTTTCCAGAGATGAAATTGTCAATTGAGCACAATGGAGTGTGATTCATTGATTCTACAGCAGGCCTGTGAAAGTAGGTGAAATTGCCTGGCATTCTGTTCCGAGCCTGTAATAGCCATGTGTGCAGATAGCAGGGCTGATATTCTGATGAGATGGGCAGATAGCACCTCAGCACACTCTCCTCAATGCTGATCTAAATGCACTGGAACCGATGTCTCTCTCCAGCAACCATAAAACAGAGCTATATTTGTTCTCTGTCTTCCTCTCATCCGCATTTAATCTCATCGTCACGCAAGGTTTGTACTATTTTAATCGCAACAACAGAAAAAGCGATCGCCTTTTAAGATTAAATAGTCTCATATCGGCCGTCTTCTTATCTCTATGAAGCGTAATATTCCCATCATAGAGACCATGGATAAGCGAGGCAGAACAAGAAACCGTGCATGTTCTCAAATCAAAGGTGTTAGTAAAGTTGCACTGTATTTTCCTATTTTCCTATATAACCTACCATGGCATTGCTCACATTAGAAAGAAGAATAGTCTGAAAGCGCCGTGTTTCCAGCAGCTCTTCATAAGAAGAGGAGTTTATTAGCTCGCGTAGCGAGTTTTTTTTTTTTTAGGATACTGAGCTGTGTTCCAAGGGGCTCGCAGGTTATAATGCCAACATGTCCTTCCCTTCAGCCACGCTAAAAATGTAACTCATCATTCGTGCTCTCCTGACGTAATGAGACAGGCCACAGTGACCGTCGCATTTCCACAGCCTGAAGAATCTGTGTCACTTCTTATAAGGGCTCTGGCTTTTCCATTCATCATGCAACTGACCCCTGGGCCCAGTGGATGTAGTTAAAATGATAACATTATTTATTCACAGGCTAACATCTTTTAGGCTGAATATTAAGGATCTAATTTGCGCAGTTTTGTGCATAGATTCTAATTTACATTGGGTGATACAGCTTTAATTTTCCTGATGTGATTGGAAGACCTATATTGGAAGTTGAACATAATAATTTAAAACAATTTGAGTTTAAAAAAGATATTCATATAAATAAATTTTGGCCTATAAATATATATCAATACTAGATTATTACAGTTGGTTAAAAAATTCCAAATTGATGGAGTTGAACTGCAACTGCAAATGCTAAGAAAAGCTAAATACATTCCCATTGTACATTTAGCTACGCTATATGGACAAAAGTATTGGGACACACCTGTTTTTCAGAGTTTGGGCTTTACTTGACTGCGTATCTCAAGCAACAATGGCAAACACTCGAGCCCTTTTTCATTCCAAATGACCAGGCCAGCCATAAGCCATAATTGTACTGGGTGTTGCCCAGTCATGTATGAGTCCATCTGTGTTAAATGTGTATGTATTAGACAGATTAGAGGTGCAGTGGGATGTTGGGTGGGATTGTAGGATTTACTGCGGCCATGGCAAGGCCAGAGTACCGTAGCAGATGCTGCGTAAATTCCTCCTGAAAACAGCAAAGCACAACTCCCTAGGCTGTGTAAGAGATCGAGTGAAATGTCTGTATTTGAGTCCCTTTTTTTGCCTCGCTGGTGTACACGAAATTGATTTACAAAACGGACTTGGATGATGTAGAAAGCTTAGGGACTAAATCTCATTCTGAAAGGACATTTCTGCCAATTCACTTGCTTTCTTGTAATAACCTCTGAGATTTCTAGAGGGCACACAAGTTCTTCCATTTAACTAACTTGACCTGTCTCTCTCTCTGTTTTTTTCTTTTGGCCTCTCTATTGCTTTTCATCCCGCATACTCTTAGTAGTTTGATGCAAGGCTAATACACAGTGCTTCCATGTTCCAATTGACCTATTTGTGTAGACTAGTGAGGTGTTAGTTAATTCAGTAGCTGCAAAGGGTTACAGCAGGATATAGAGTCAATATTTACCATTTTTTAACCAAGAGTTAGAGCCTAAAATCTCTTGCGTGTCCCTGTTGCGTTGACCTTGCCACTATGTGTGTATGTGGAAGAATGTACACACAACGACCCCATATAAAACGCAGTTCTGAGAAACAATGCCCTTGCACACTCACTCTCACCCTCAGGTACGTCCTGATTCACTGGGTGTAAATGGAATGGAATGTTGTGTGCTCGGTGCACGGGATTTTTAAAGAGCACTGATGGAAATCTTATTATATGATTATTACTTGCTCTGACATACCTAGAGGTTGCTTTGTGATTGTAACACACACTGGCTGGAGGCAGTCCGATGTAAGTGTGAGTCATCTTTATTATTCGGGCATTTCCACAAGTCATTGTTCCAGTCCAGTGTGGGGGTCATGGAACGAGCAGTCAGAAGCATCACAGGAAAATCCATAATGATGCATCCAAAGGGCTAAAGGCACAAGAACAGAAACCTAATAGGGAAGAATGAAATACAGTATATGAAAACCTATCCTGAGGCTACGACAGTCTCGACATGCGATGTTTCGAGTTTATGGTGCTCTCTGAATGAGGGGGATAGCGTTCCGCAGTGACCTTACCTACGCAAGGCTGGACTGTGCTAGTGTTTTTACACTCATTCGTCCTTATTCGCCTTTTTCTGTGGCTTAGTGTTTTTATGTTCTAGATTACGCTATTACAACTGTGTTAGGATAGATAAGTGACTTCGGTTAGGGTGTGTTTCAACCACCACCAAAAAACGGGTTACTACACTGTCGAAGGATCAGGTCTGTGTCGTAACCCGAGGACCACCTGTATTACAAAGTAATAGCACAGTTTTCATCTTATTACAGTTTTCATCTTATTACAGTTTATCTCCAAAGCCATCCATGGTTGGAAGTCCAAAAGAGCATAATCAGCCATTCTCCTCTTTTACTGGTTGGATGGTCTTGTTTCCATGTCCATCACTGTGATGCTACCTGTCTGCAGGTGTCCGTTAGCTTATTATTATTTAAACAAGATGAATGTTCACCTCTCCAGTGTTAATACGTGAGGAGCAGCTGGAAAAGACACTGGCTGTCTTCCTGCTTGGAAAAACAAACATCATACTGCATTCATGACAATCTAGAATTCAGGCTTTTCCAAGAGAAGCTCAGAGAAGCTTTAAAAAGTGTTGGGCTAGAAGTGGTTTGCAGAAATTCACTACTAATATAATATCAAAAATTATGTGAAAGTGCAAAGTTTTATTTAGAGAAGTGAGAGCCACTAAAGTCGTTCTTAGTGTGAATTAAGACTGTTCAAATGGATTTTTCCTTTTTTGCCAGTGGCAGCATTAGTCCTTCTGCTCCAAGTTTGCTGGATGATGATAAGGGGAGTCTTAGCAGGTTTACCAAGAGACAGAAGAACTACACATAAAGTAACACAATAACAAGCAGGTGAAATTCATGGCAGGACCAGGTTTGTTTTGCTCAATAACAAGACAGGACAATATCAGCCAGGAAAGCAATGCAAATAAATGAAAAACTTCTTTTTTTCATTTCAGGAATGCTCAATCTGTTTTACAAGGCATGGTTAATCCTAAGGTGTTTCATTTAGGGGTGGCAGTAGCCTAGTGAGTAAAACATTTGCCTGTGAACTCAATGACCACAAAGTTGCAGGTTCAAACCCTCACTTTCTACCATTGTGTCTTTATACAAGACACTTAGGAGCTCCAGGAGGACTGTCTCTGTAACTAATGATTGTAAGTTGCTCTGAATAAGAGCCTCCCCTTTACCTAAGCTAAGTTACAAAATATGACTGAATTTCAAAACTAATTTATGCCTTTCATTAATGAGGTGCACCTGTAAGACAAAACAAGTTTATGATATTTAGACCAAGATTATTTCCCATGTTGCTTAAAAACATTTCTTTCAGATTCCTTTTGTCTTTGTTAAGTGAGGCAAACCCGTTCTTGTAAGGCAGAGTTCCTCTGTAATGGTTCTACTCCAATTCTGCCAAACTGCATCAGACATGAATCACATTTAACAATCAAGCCTATATTTTTTCATTTCACCCTAATTCCAGAATGTCATTCTCAATGGAGAATCATAGGGCTTGAAGTTGTGGCCTTTCAGTGTTGCTTGAATGATGAGCTTCAGTACAAGGAATCCCACAATCTTGTTTCAAGGTCAGCAATGTCAGAACGACCCCGTACTTCAGACGGCCCCTCACCCTTCAAGTTTAAGTTGTGTCACTGCTCAGGTCCTTTAGCTAACACTATTATTTATTATCTACCGCAGCTCTCCAGAGGGCCCTTCAGAGCCACATAAATGGGTCGCTGTGTGTGGCGTAGTGGGCTGGTTACACAGTCATTTTATTACACATTTCCATCAAACCTACTGGGTGGGGAGGGGGGCAGGACTGTTTCTGTGCTCTACTATCTCCCTGATCCTAGATCAGCGATGCTCACTGCGCCATTGCCCTTTATGACCTGTAATCTATGCTTATTAAACAAGGTGCCTGTGTTATTAAGAGTGGAAAATGAGTGCTAATGGCTGAGCCACCAGCAGGACCTGCCTCCTCAATGCCATCCCTCGTTTATGGGCCATGCTACATTACAGTTCTAATTTAGATGGTCGTGCATCAGTGGGTTTAAAAATATTTTCATCTTTCTTTTTTATCTCTGTACCTCGCGGAGAGGGCTGTGGTCAAGGTATGCGGAGCTTGCAGAGTAACCTTGAAGTGTGTATTTTGTGTAAAGTGTAGAAACTGTACAGGACTGTGGGCATCTAGAGGAAAAAGCCCAGCAAAAGGTGAATTACATTACAGCCAAATGATGGAAAGGGCAGAGAACTGAGAATGATGTAGCATTAAATCATGACTTTTTTGTCTCAAAAGTAGCTTTTTCGCATTTATTTTGTGCACATATTAGACCTTGAAAATCTGTCTTTCAACATGTTATCGTGCATCAATGTCACATTTATTTTGATATGTGAAGAAAATGTATTGATTTCTGTCTTAGTTTATATCATAAACTCACAGTCCAGGGAAACATTTAGTGTTAAACTGATCATATCAGGTCCTTAATGACCTGAATTCTTAATGCATGTGCTTGATTATTCTCAGTGCATTCATTAATAAAGACATTGTAGAGTGATAGAAAACACAACAGCATTCTCAAAACTGTGATTCCACATGCTGATACAAAATGGACATGCCCATATCCAAACTACTCTGGACCCACTAAGGGTACGATACCAGTGTACAGTAGACAGGGTTAACAGATGATTGTGAACTGGGAGAATAGCTGCAGCCAGATGAGCATTACTTTCATTGATCACTCTATTGCATGTATCTGGTACAGTGACCCTTCTCCCACCCACCTGAACTCGCCTGCCAGAACAACCACTCATAATCTGACGGCTGGCTGGCATTAGAGAGATGAGTCAGTGGGAATCATTCAGGGCTCAACTGACACTGCTCAGCCCCCTCTGTAACGATCTCTAATGAACAACCCTACTCAGTGACTGTGCTCTAAGAGCACGCTGCCTGACCTGAACTCACAAGTGCCTGGGTCTCCGATGAAATATTCATGCGCTGCATTTCTGTCAGGTCTCCCGTGGATTCTACACACGCTGATAATTATACCACAGACAGGCAAGGGACCTGTCATCCTCAGAGTTGACACACAAAGAGGAAGATTACAGAGGGGCCAGCTCTGCTTTCTCTAATCTTCTCCATATCAGTCTTTTGTCACACAGGGTTGAAGAGTATTTGCATGATGCAATGCATCTACCCAGTGTATCATCTACAGAGGGATAAGACTTAAAATAAAGAACTGATACTACAGTGAAGTTCTCAATCAAATAAAAATCTGTAAAAAAAAATCTGAATCAAGTTTTTGAAAAAAAACAAATGTGTATTAATTGAGTTCATATGCAGCTTCAGAAAGAACAGCTGGTGTATACTGGCTACCTAACACGTATGCTAGCTAGCTAAAACAGCTAGCTAGAATGACTTAGAAAAACATATAGACTAAACTAAACAGCTTCAGGTTTAGAAAAGAGATTTCTGTTATTGTAAATAAAAAAATAGGCATTAATGTTTATTTATTGATAATAACAAATAATAATAATAATAATAATAATAATAATAATAATAATAATACATTTCATTTCAAGGCACCCAGGGATGCCTCACAAGAACAGTAAAAAAATAAACAAATACAACAATAGTAAGTAATTAAGGTATAACATATAAATAAAATAAAAGTACTTAATAGGGTACATTAATTAAAACTATGGTCAAACAGAAGTTTAAAAAGGTGTGTTTTAAGGTGTGATTTATCTAGTTATTTGCTTCATCAGATTTCAAGCCTACTGACCTTCAAACCAGGTATAAAACAAAAGGATATTTTATACTCAAGTAAAACTAAAATGACTATGATTTAATCATATTCAAAGTGCTGTTACAGGAAACAAATATAATTTTCTTTTCATACTAATTAAAAGCCACACAAACAATGGATTTAGGAATCATGCCATCATGCTTCTAGGCATAGCACGATAAAATCAAAAAGGAAATACAAAGAAACACAGTTGATATTAGATAGCTAGCTATTTACCTACCATCCACCTTGGAAGGATTTGGCATAAACAAACTGAACTTTAGCAATTACCGGAAAAATAAGAGGAATATAAGGTAAATAAGATGGTGAACATTTAATTATACATACACTCATGTAGAAGTGAAATTCCTCTTTTGAATACATTCATATTTAAAACTATTCTTAAATATACTGTTACATGAAAAGGTACACAAGAAGTGTATTCTTTGCAGCACTGGATCAAAGCTTTACAGACGTATGAAGAGTACAGTGTGTAGGTAGAAGCTGCTTTGTGGTGCTGGTGTATTTGTGTCTTTGTGCTGATGCTCTCGGAGGAGCCTCGGTCTCACACCAATCAAATGGTTGTGCTTTCAGTAGTTGCAATCAATTGGTTATTAGCCAAAGCAATGAGGATGCCTTGGCTCGATCAATTTTTTCAATATCACCTCTTGTGCTGCTGTGTTGCTGTTGATTCCCTGTGCGGATCCAGTGCAAGCCTGGGGTGAGGAACATATAAGAAAAACTGTCAGAAGAAAGAGAGTCCGCACTTTGAACATATCAAACAGAAAAAGTAAACTCCAGACACTTCTGTGTGACTCTGTGTAGATCGCTGACGTATAGAAAACTGTAAAACACTCAAGGTCTGCACTATTTTTAATTGAAGTTACCAACTGTTATCAAGTGGTAAAATACATACTGGAATATCCTGGGTCACTTACACAAATGAATACCATTTTTTTAAATGAGTACAAAATTTTAACTAATTATAAGGAATGGGTTACAGTTAGACTTGCACTGTTTGGGTATGAGTGCCTGGTCCACTGTGGCTGGCCGAGGCTGTCGCTGGGATCGGGCTGTGCTGGACGTTGCATTGAGTTTATGTACTCCGGTGTCTCAAAATTTCCTTATTGGATGAATTGCAGAGAATGATACTTCTATCATCCGTTCCATCTGTCCATTTTTAAATGTACACCCTCCATTCACTGGACCAAGCAGTGCGCTCCCGTCTTTTATGCGTTATTTTGTCTGTGATTAATTGATTAGAATGAATGTGTTAATTAGACATCCCTAATATATTTACTTACACACACACACACACACACACACACACAGCAAACAACTTATCAAACATGCATGAGACATATGGAAGACCTTACAGTGAAGCTATCTACCTTGAGTTTAAAAAAAAAAAATCCATTATCCATGCTCTGACGGACTGACTGATGTTTGAAATACTAAACTGTTTCTTTCTGCAAGAATGAACAGGCAAAGAGAAGCACAATGATGAGAAGATCTGAAAACAGTCCACATACTTAGGAAGGACACATTGTCAAAATACTGCATCATACACATCATTATCATGAATAACATATCTCACGAAGTGACAGCAGGCTCAGCACATCAGCATTTATCAACAGTCTGATGTGAGATGTTTAGGATAGAAATAAATTCATGACATAGTAATCAAAGGCTTTTACCTCCCCAAAGGAAGCAAAGACAAAAGTCTTGTATGAGAGTGTGGTGGGATTATTAAAGCCCGTGGTTTTAGAGTGAATTGTTGAACAAGCACATATAATTGTAATGTTTATGTGTCCACATACTTTTGGCTGTATATGTCAGAGGTCAACCACAACTAGTGCTTCAATTTGGCCAATGAATGTCAATCATTGGGAAACAAATATCACCCAAACAATAATTCATTTTTGCAAATGTCCTTGTAGAGTTTCTAATAGAACTGGTGTCCATGAACATTTCTTAGTCTGTAAAACACATTAACACATCAGCAAAGAATCTATAAAGACACTGCTGTTTTACATTTCTAACAACTTCCTGAACTTGGTTAACCCATGGCACATAAAAAGTCCAGTGAGAAATCCAGACTTTCTGGAAAATCTGCCCCACCTATTGTCAATCAAAAGTATTTGGTTAATATTTCTGGTCACTTTTTAATTATTTTGACAGTTAATCTAGTGTCACATTAGATTACAAATTAATGGATAATTTTCTATTGAGTGTTTCAAGACTTTAAACCTTTTGTTTCCAAGCATAAATAATAAAAAAAATATTACTGCTCTAATTACCTCATTTAAATACAAGAAACACAATAAGAAACGTTTTCATATGAATGAACCAGAAATTATAGCAGCATTGTTTCTTTTTCTCACCCATTGTTTGCGACTATCAGCTAAGACTCCTTAGTCACATAATACCACCAACAGTGGGAGGATGAGGGGTGAGCAGTCTTCAAAAGGTCAGACCCGCATCTTTTAAAACTGCTGCTAAGGCTCCATCGTTTAACTGCCCTAAAGGCATATAGGGCCATGGGAACTGCTGCTTGTAGGTTAGATCACTTGTGTATCATCCTGCTTGAATAAATGATGGTAACTTTAGATGGTGGATTTAACTTGCTAGCTAACCGCTAGGCTGCTCTGTTATGACCTGTAATGGACAGCAGTATGAAGCATGTGGCTGTAGGGTGGCTCCACTGAATCTTATTATGAGAATGTTTAAATACACCATGTGATAAATCAAGTAAATCTATTAAATGACTTGTTAACAGAAATGCAAGTTTAAGCTCAGCTGGTTCATAGTTTAAACTCAAGATGGTTATTTTGTTTGACCAACACTGGAAGATGCACAATATTGATAATAGCACTGCACTGACTGAACATCTTCAACTAAGTAAACCGTAAGTCATGCATAATGCACCATATGAAACCCGAGCTTTGGTGTGATCAGCATCAGAAAGGATTGCAGCCATTTGGGGATACGGAGGGAATCAAGTGAAGCTGACTTTCAGTCGTAATGACATTGTCGGACGTAATTCAAGGATAGTTTATCACCAGCAGCTGAGATGAATGTGGTCTATCCTTCACATTAGATAAATAATTCATCTTGATCACATCCCTTTCTCCAGCACATGAAACATTTTGAAAAGTTTTGCTGGCTCTCTGTGGACTCTTCATTTCGTGAGCAGCGCTTTTGAAGGTTTCATTGTCCTAGCTTTTAGGAGGATCACCTTTTTTCCCCCCCAACTAATGCATTCTTGATTATGCAGAAAGAAAAAAAGTACTTGGCAGGTGTTTGTTGTCCCTGCGGCGAGGAGGAAAAGTTTAGTCATTAGCATTATAAGATAGCAAATTATAATATCGTGTTTTCTAAACTGTAGCCACAACAGAATTTGCTGACACAGGCCACATTGTGCTGTCAGCCTGTAGAAAGGCAGAAAATTGCTTATTTGTTGTTGCCTCTAAAAAGGACTGCATCTTTCAGTTTTAAGAAAGGGGTGCTCCAGACACCTCAAACAGGCATTTAACTGAGACCGTCTCTGAATATTTACTATTGTGTCTTTAAAATGAAGTTCAGAATGCATATCCACAGAGACTGAATTTAAAACATAGTCCTGTAACTCTGAGCTGGTTTTCCTAAAACCAAGCTTTACTCCAGGCTTATGAGCATAGCCCACCTTGAAAAAAATCTAAGAGACTGCATTCCATATATTGTTAAAAATATATGTATACAGCAAAGAATAAAATGATATTCTTTTATGTTAAAATTGTGCTCTTTGCTGTTTGTTTTGCCTGTAAATTTAAATCATGACACCCTTTTTGTCACTTCAAAATGAGCCAGGTTGTTCAATCCATGCCCCATTTTTTTTAGTGCAGAAGAAATTATACTGTTGTTCTTAAGGTTTACGAGTATGATTGCAGAAGCCATCAGACTATTGCTCTTATTATTATTTCAACTATTTTTGATGCCACTTCTCCTTGAAGCCTGTATTGGATTTTTTAAAATTCCAATATCAAAACATCTGTTAATATTCCACGTGTATTCAGATTTTTTGATTGATTGGTCATTAAAAAAAATCTATTTTTATGGTCGAGTCAGCTCTTTAATGGATTGGGAGAGATAGCAGATGGTAAAGTCACCTTTAAAATGTGTGTTGGAGAGAGAGTCTGTGACACCACAGCTAAGGCAGCTGGAAAGGGAAAAAACAGAGAAAATTGTGAAGAAAGAATGCAGAGCAAAGCACACTGCAGACTCATCAACAGACATCTAGACACTAAAGCTCAGGTCAGTAATAAAGAAAGACACTGTGTCACCTTTTGTTGTGATTTAATTAAAAGTAATCAGCCTATGAAAGTGGCTATACATTCAGCTGTCCTTACCCATAAATTGCTTGGTAGGAGACAGGAACTTACTGCCCACTTGGTGGTTCAGTGGTAGAACGCAAGCTACTGAATCAGATCACTGGTTCGAATACATGGTGCTAGTTAGGGGTTTAGCTAAATACAAAAACTTGTGTCTATAGAACCAATGTTTGAGTGTCTCCAAACAATGGTTTTACAGCAACTACACAATCACACTTGCATTTTCTCACAAAAGTGCATCTACTTTCCTAACCTTCCTTAAATCACTGTCCAGCAAGCTTTTTAACTGTTATTGCCTTCATTCTGTGGATTTATGCTGAAGCTCCCCATATGCTCAGATGTTGTTCCTGGGAGATATGGGATAGTGAGACAGAGTAGAGTGTCCTGTTATATTCATTTTTTCTGTGTCTTTGATTAAAATACCCTTGGACAAATATGCCAAAGCCAAGGCCAATGCATGCACACCAAGTCCTCAAAGCAAGTTTTAATGAGAATCCTCATGAAGCCCAACTTTCAGATGACCTTTTTAATGGTTTAGATATTGTGTTGTGTTTCCGCACGTTGGTGTGTAAGTTGTTGTGTAAGCAAACATCTCAGCATTGATAAGCAGACACATCATTTTTGGAGGGGTGTTGCAGTGTTCTTGTTGATGTGTACATAGTTTTTATTACTGGACTGCTGTGCAGACCTGTCAACCCTAACATTTTGCTGAATTTGTCACACATTGTTGGTTTCCTTTCTACTGAATTCAGGTTTGAATGCTTTCCTTTACTTTCCCCGAACAAAATTACCCTGTCAAAAAGCAAATCGCACCTCATCAGTGAACGAATTAATACATCAACAACCACCAACGTGTTTAGCAAGCCTGGAAAGGGCTATACTGAATGATCCGCCATGTTTTTAAACCCCAATGTTGCTGCTGTGAGCAATAAGCTATAGCCTAACATCAAGACATTCATGTGGAAAATGTACAGTACTATGCAAAAATCTTTTAAGCCATTCATCTCAGCTGGGAGTGTCTTTCTGCTTATCAAAATAAATGCAAACAAACAAGAAAAGTAAAAAGCATCAAGTTTTTTGTTCTTTAGAAAAAGTATTATGTCTAAGAGTATATTTTGGGAGCTGTGCGGGCAGTTGTTGATGCCTCCAGACATTGCAAATTCCATTAGCAACACACCTGATTTAATCTAATGAAGTATTGATTGAGCTAAACCAGGTAAAAAAAAAAAAGTAACACCGGGCTTCCATGCAGAGAGGACTGGAAGCGGTTGAACGAACACATTGCACACAAATTCACCGTCTACTGTATCCATGTTATTTGTTTTTATTGTAATGTGAATGTTTTTGCCCACTTTTGACAGCTTTTCAAGTGTAGTTTTTCATTTTACTGTCTACATTTTTGCACAGAAAAAAAACATAGTCTTCTAACCTAGTTTGTTTTATACCTTTGAGGACAAGACCGTGGTTAGTATTTCAATTTCATAGTTCATTCTATATAAATGAATGACAATTTAATTTAAAGAATGTTTAAAAATCATTATTTTCCTGCATTTCATTTATATTTATTGACTGCCATAAACGTAACGTTTTTGCTTTTCCTTTAAAAGAAGCACATTTTAGCTTTCTGGTGTTCATCCTTGAGGTCAAGAAACTGTCAAACACTAATGCTAGCCTACCACCAGAAATAGTGCGGACATAGACAGAATATGCAACATACTCTCGCTAAGCTTACAGGGATGCAAGAGCCAAACTACCTATAGACATGCAAACAGAAGCTTACAACATGAATAAATAGTTTTTGTTTGGGTGTTGAGTGAATATCCCAGTAGGATTTCAATGAGATGCTGATCTGCCTCAAAGTGAACCCGCCATTTACCTGAGCCCACCTTACTAACACTAGTAAACACAAATCGGTGCGTCAAGGGATACTTACATTTTCAGACTGTAATGGATTGGTTAAAACTTTATCAAGCATGAGATGACAGATATGAATAAAATTGGATCCCGTTTTGGTGGAACAGCTTGAAGCTGGGTTCAGAGATGGGACATGGCCTTATTACATCAAGCTCGCTGTATAATTAGTCTTTTCTTGAACGCATGCTTTCAGCTGTCAGCACACTGATGAAATGAGTCAACACATTTGCAAACCCTGAATGTTAATTGCTCTTTTAGAGCAAAGTTCCAAGGTCTAACTGTAAACGCATTCAAAATGAAACATATGTTACTTTTCGATTTTTTTCAGTTGAACACTTCTATTTACTTTTCCTTCTAGTTGAAATGCATTGTACTTATACAAATCAGACATTTTTATTCGGAAAAGATTATGCACCTGCAGAGTTGAGACATTACCATCTTTCACGAAGTAACACTCAAAAGGTCTGAAACGAAAATCAACAGTTTAAGTGGTAGGTTCCATATCTTATACACACATGCTACTTTGGTGAACCTGTTCAAGGTTGTTAAAGTCAAAACATGTGTTAAAAATCACATTAAATTTGTGACCTTTCAGATCTACTTTGTTGCTGTTTTTCTTAACTAATGTTGCCAGGAATGTCTTCAAAAAGAAAAGTTTACAAGACAGTACTCTTATCTTGCCTTGGTTTCCTCCTCTCCAGACAGGACATTTGTAAAAATATTGGAGGAGAAAAATAGGCCATTAAATGCAATAACGTGGATGTATACTAGCAACACACTGGACAAAAGTATTGGGACACACCTGTTTTTCAGGGTTTAGGCGAGGCCCCTTACTTTCAGTGAAGGACAAAAAATGTATTGGTAATCACATACCAAGACATTTTGGACAACGCCATGCTTCCAACTTTGTGGACACAGTTTGGGGAATGAGTTCAGTGTGGCTTGACTGGCTGCGCAGAGCCCTGACCTCAACCCCACCCAACATCTTTGGGATGAACTGGAAGGGAGATTGTGAACCAGGCCTTCATGTCCAAGACCAGAGCCTGACCTCACAAATGCTCTATGGAATGAATGGACACAAATTCACACAGAAACCCTTCCAATATAAGTAGAAGCTGTTATAGCTGCAAAGGGGGTATTAACTTTATATTAATGTCTATGTATTTGCATGCAATGTCATTAAAGTCCCTGATGGTGTGATGACCAGGCATCTCAGTACTTTAGTCCATATAGTGCACATACAGTAGTTACACGTGTGAATAGATGTCACATACAGACTAGAGCCAAAAGCCCAAGATTGCACTTTATGACCTGCCTGATTTCTCTAATGAGCAACATCCACATTATCATAGCAGATGTGTCGCACAGCTGGAAGATCGACTGTTGCTGTTTTTCTTAACTAATGTTTCCAGGAATGTTTCAAAAAGAAATGTTTACAAGACAGCACTCTTGACCTTGATTTGATTACGTCCTGTATTTTTTACAGATATTTTACAGTGCCTGGAAATTTTATGTCATTTTGTGGGGAAACGTAGACCGAAATTATATAAAAATAAACTACTTTATGTTGCTGTGCCTGTATAAACATCAGCAGATTAAACATTCATCAGTACTTTTTATATTAGTACTCATGCACCCATTATGCTACAGATGAAATTCTATATGATTAAAATATTCATCTTAGGCATAAAAAGCTTTAAACTAAATAAATAAACCCCACATGAGAACATGGTTTACAAAACTCAGCAGACTGGTAGCATGTAACAACCATGGGGTACAATTACCTGCAACCAGTCTTGTAGTTTTCTAAAGTTTCATAGAGCTTAAACCACCGATTTTGAACTTTTGAACTGTAAGGCATGTCCACAACTTGCACCTCTCCATTTATATAATTTTAAGTCCACTTCTTCTGGCATCAATAGTTCAGATATACATTATAAAGAATACATTCCACTCCTGCATGCTTTAAGAGCACCAGCTGTTGAAATCAAATGGAGGCTCTACAATATGGGTCGCCAGCCCACTCAAATCATGCTTCTTATTTCATAGCCTTGACAGGCACATGCTAAAGCACTCTAAAGAGTCGCCACTGGCTACAGTCAGAAAGCACTCCTGACTAGTCTTTATCTGTGCTCAAGTTCCACAACAAAACCAGACACAGTGCACAGGCATAACACATCCTAACCCTAATCCAGAGTCATCTAGGCCTTCAGGGTTTCAACTGACTGGAAGATTTTAAGGGCACTACATCAAAATATACTTGAATCCAAAAAGGGTTTCTTGGTCACATTTAATAGCAATAAAGGACAAACAATAAACTGACATAAAGCAGCTATATTTAGCGGAAGGTCTTGAGGCATAGTAAGGGGATGCACTCAAGAGGGCCCAGCTGCGTAAAAAGAACTAGACAGGCCTTACTCTGCATACTCCACTATAAGTAACCTGAGGGACAAAAAAAAATGCATTGCTTTGGTAGAAATGCTGCATTCCTTTTTTTCTGACCATACATACATCCTTTAAAAAACATAATTGATTAATCACAGAAACTGAGATAAACAATTAACACTAGAAAATTTTCTGAAATCACTATCTGTGAATAAATTGGTTGTTTTTAACTTTTTTTCTCAATAAAGGGTTAAACATCTTGCCTGAGAAAAAGAGAAGCACAAACATGGAGCAGTTTGGATGCAAATTTATGCTACATGCCATAGTTCCAGGTGGTTAACTCCATTACTGAATTGTTAAATTCATATCTATGCTTTCAGCCCATACAAGTTCAACAGAGTATTTCATTTATAGAAGCTTGATTGTTCCATCAGTAGTTAATTTTTTTCTGCACTCAGATGGTAGGCATACCAGTAAGAACCAGCTAAAACTTTGGACAGTGATATATATGATATTGGAATGTCTTTAACGTCTCGTAAAGGGAAAAAAAAAAAAAAGAAAACGTCTGCACTGGGCACATCTCATTAAATTTACACATTACGTTGGAGGATACAGTGAAGTTTCTGGAACATTCAGATAAGGATTCTAATTTTGCGAGCCAGTGCACTTTGTGTGGGCCACTAATGGCTAATGGAGTAAATAATTATAGAGCTAGCCTGCGATAAATCTGATTAGGTTTCTTCTCTGAGCTAAAAGAAGCAAAGAAGAGGCTCAGTCTGTTTTGGCATAATTATATGGACTCCAGCCTAATATTAATCCATGGGCCATTTTGTGAAAATAGTGCTGTCCGCCTTATGCAGTCTATCTATCAGGAAAAAATATAATCATTATTGGGAATGCATATCAGTCTATTAAAATTCTGACTTCGATTAAATGCTCAAGAACTTACCCTTAAAGGACGCACACACATACATATTGGGACGGGCTCTGCCAGATTTGGGATATGCGCTCATTGCGTTGTAATAATTTGCAGATGCGACATTAATAAGGCAGAAATGTACATTTAGTTTCATTTCTCTCCTCGTGAAGGAGAGCATAATGTACAATTCTGTGCAGAACTATGATTGAGTGTTGCTGGTCTAGTCTATCGGTGTAATAGTGTTCTCATATTTCAAGTCTCACAATAGCAGAACAACTCAAGAGTTAATGACACTCAGCATTCATTATGAGCGCTCACAATTAAGATATGCACACTCATCCCATTTCCCATTAGCGCAAGAGTGCAGAATACATGAACAATAACAACAGTTCTAAAAGGACTTCATTTGGGTTCCGTCGCTGAGTGTGGTCCATTCTGAGTGCTTTCTGAATGATCCACATATGTAATCGCATCAGTTTGCACAGTGTACAGTCCACGAAGCAGAAGGCATAATTAGAATTTAGCTAGGCCGTTTTAAAAGTGCACTGTCATGCTATGCAAAAAACAAGGTTTGGGCTTCACTGATCAGCGTGCTTACGGTTTCTTCTTCAGCCAGTCTGCAAAAAAACCGGCATAATTCCCTCAGTGTCAGACATCCCTCATCATGGTTCATTATAGAGAACATTTCAGCCCACACTGCTTTTTGAATGAGGTACAATGCAGCATAGTCAATAAAAACAGGACTAATTTATGGTATGGTATAAAAAGGGATGTTCAGATATAGGGACACACTACAAAAATGGTCATGCAAACAATGTATAACTTATTGTTGAGTAAAAGTACACAAAAGTGCTCCTAAACGTTACAAAAACAAGAAAACTAAAAGACATGGACCATTTTAAATGAAAGCTACATAATCAATGAATACCTACATAATGTTGGAGTTCATTTAACATTAATTAAAAGAGTTTTTTTTAGAATAGTAGTTCTGAAACCTAGACAGTGGTCCCTGAAAGCCACTGGTTCGGGGAAACAAAGTGGTTCTTCGATCCTTTTTGAACCTTTGTCTTAAGAGTGCACATTTAGGCACTGAGCGAAAAATGGAATCATCGTGGCAGAAAACGGGCCTTTGGGATCATTTAGCACTAAAATTGTAGTAAAAATAAGACAACTAGCAGCTTATGAAGCGTGAAATGCTGGTTGTGAGAGCAGAATGGTATCTAATGAGTAGCAGGCGTTGCAGGCTTAGAGGAACACCTGAGGGATTAGCACAGTGTGAGAATGAGAGCGAAAGGAAGAAGTCTGGGTAAGTTAATCCTACTCCTCCCTTCACTGGGGACCTGGAGACATCAAAATGAGGATAGAGGTAGAATAGAGAGTAGCGGGAAAGAGATGAAGCAGGAAGAAATTTCGAAAGATTTGGCGAGTACACAAGAGGCCTCAGCAAGAGCCCTGATGGCACCACAGCCGGTTCTCTCCAGCAAGTATAATTGCAGCCCACCGCAGCGTGGACCGGGAACGAGCAGCAACCTCCAGATTTGCTGCACTTGCCTTTTGATGCACTGTTTTGTTTGCAGGGACTTGTGGGTAAAGAGGGCAGGATGCAATTTGGAGACAGAGTGGGCTCAAAAGAGCCAGCTCTGCCTGCAGTCCCTCCAAGTGCGTTAGCCTGAGTTTAAGAGATGTGGAACTGTGACAGCAGCATCACTCTCCTCTGGCCTCAGCCACTGGAAAGACAGGCGGGATAAGAGAGCTCTCTGAGCAGCTGCAGTACATAGCCTACATTTTCAATAATGCTTTAAACACCAAGCACTGTTGTTTAACCAGTGCAGATAAGTCAATGCGTCCTATTTTGCATTAAGAGCAACTTTTTAGTCCCGCGCCCACAAGATTTCATACCGCTCCCGCAGCAACACATCCTGGACCCCCAACCACAGCATTTCAGTCTATTCGTGACCACTGTGAGATAGAGGCTAGTTCACATCCAATGTTTGAAAGTTGAAATAACATGGCAATAATGGTTTCAAGAATTTTTTCTGTGCAATTACTTCATTGTGAGCTTTATATTCCCATTAAACACAAAAGGAGGAACTGAACCACATAACTTATGTTTGGCTATTCATGGACCCTGTTCAAACATGGTCACATGTGAGAAGGATCTGGACCGTATTCTGATCAGATTTTAACCACATGCTTTTACATTTGATAATCAAATGCATCTTTGGTCTGCCACACTGAAATAGGATCATTCTGTGGTATGCAATATGCAAATCAGCACCTAAAAATTAAATAAAAATAAAAAATTAGATACTGGGCTCAAATGCATCTTATACACTTGCATTTTTATGTGCCTTGCAAAAACCTTTTGAACGTATAGCCTATTGCAAATCAGCAGTGTTTATGATTTTGGGCACAAAAATGAATGTATTTACACATTTGCCTATTCAGTCTACGGCACTTTAGCCCCACCCACTTACACAGAACCTAGAAGCATTTTAGCTCTTTACATGTCAGGTTAAAGATTAAATATGAAAAACGTTGTATATAAGCCCACTATTTAGTTAACTTTGAAACCAATATCAATGTGCTTGTGTTAATTATCTCTATTCTCTCAAAAGTGTAGGCACTGCCGAGCCCTCTTGGCTATGGAGGTGGAGTTGAGGGTCCAAAAGATGGCCTCCGTGATGTGGATGCCCAGGAAGTTGGTGCTTTTAACACGCTCTACTGCAGTGCGGTCAATTGGGAGAGGTGGGTGAGCAGGGCTGGATTTTCTGAAGTCAATTATCAGATATTTTCTCTTCTAAACACTGAGAGATTGTTGCTCTTACCTGAAGCTTTTATGAAAATAACAGGAAAAACTGAACAAGGTTTTCTCAAAGTAACAGAGAAATGTGTTTTCCAATCCATCTAGCAATAGCAATACATCACTTGTTTATTCAGTAGGGTCTCTTATCAAGACTTTTTAAACAACATTTATACTAAACAAGTTTAAAACAGGCTTCCATTTTACATGCAGGTATCCTCTAAACAGCTGGACTGATTTATTTTGTTAGTCTGTCTCCAATTATAGCAAGTTGTGCTCAGTGAGTTCAGCATTTGCATGTAAGGAAATTCCTGATTGTGTTGGCCTGAGTCCAGCACTTTATTTATACAAGGTTATCGTCGACAGCTTTAATGAACAGAAAAGACATTTGATGGTTGAAGGTGGTGTTATAAGGGCACAGATTAGATATAGTTTTTTTTCCTTTCTAAAACTAACGCATGGGTGTCGGCTTTGAGGCAACCCTGAGTCTGGATCAGGCCTATTATAAACTAACAGCAATATTTCAACGACCATGATACCACTGAGTCTCACTGCATTCAGAGCTTACATTGTGTCACATGGGTTATGGGTGAGGTAAATGAGTCACATATGCAGGAGATTGGGGTCCTGGTTTTATTGTGAAAACAAGCCACAAACAGAGATGGAACCCTGGCTTGTGTAGCAAGGAGTAACTAGAGAGGGAACAGATGGGTAGCAGCACTTCCAGAAACACACAGGGCTGATGGGAAAAGCCCAAACAGTAAACACATACCAGGGTTAGATGGGTGAAGGCTATCAGATCAACAAATACAGGGACCAGACAAAGGCCTTTGCAGAAAACACTTACACGGATGGGACGGACACAGGTCTGATGTGTATGATGTTCACGGACCACATGCTAGCTAGTCACACACACCTGACAAGTGGGGCATGGACAAACAATCTCACAAGGGACCAGGGCCATCAGATCTCAAAGGAGAAACCCACCACACACTTAACAAGGAGGCCCAGCAGTCATGCAAGGCTCCAAGCAAGGCTCCATCATGGAGCTTGCAGTGGAAGCGGTCCACACTCTCCTGATGAGAGGGACCTGCACACCATAAACACACAAGGTCCAAGACACAGACAGAGGACAAACCCACAAACAGTAAGGACAGGCCACACGGTTCTGAACAGTGAACCAGGTGTTACAGAAACAGAAAAGAACCATAAACAGTCAAACAAAAAGGAGAAGGGATAAGAGATGCCAGAGAGAGGCATACGGCAGCCTCATAGTAGAGGTGGCTTAAATAAACAAGGGACAGGTGACTCTAATGGGAGTCATGAGACAAACCAAACTGGGGATTCAGAAAGGGGGAACCAGGGAGTCAAAATAAAAGTCCCATGAACACAAGAAAATAAGACAGGGTTTCGAATTTATTTTCCTGCAGTTACATTTCTTGTCATCCTAGACACATTAGAAACATGTATAAGTGCCTCTTTCAGAATACTGGCATAGAGCTGCAACTCTTCTACCAACTGACTGAAACACACTGAACAGGCTACCACTCGTACTCAGCAAGACTGCCCTTTAAAACATGATTAGTTGATTTTCATTGCCCCTTCCCACTAATGTTGATAGTTAATTTGACTCATAAGCTCCAGATTAGGGGAATGCAACAAGCATGATAAGTACATTAAATATGAACTACAAATGACAGTTTTTAGACCTTAGATCACTGAAGGCCTGGTTAGTGCTGAGGGTTCTTTATTACACTGCTGTGTAATAAAATGGTTCAGAAAGTAAAAAAATAAGAGACAATGCGAGGTGCATATAAGCTGCATTTAAGATTGTTCACAACTGAAGACTCCCAGTAGAACTCATAAGAGGTGGCTGGTAAAAGTCATGATAGGTATTTAATGCAACATAAATGACATAAAAATGTAAAGAGTTTTTACCGTTGTCTCCACGTCTTGCATTTTATTTTATTGCAAGGTTTGGTTTCCGATTAATGTCTATGTAATGTACTTGTCCCTTGTTTTGCAACCACTATTCCTTTATGCCTCTTTGGGCCATGCTAACTTAGCAAGTGGGAAGAAAGTTGGCAAATGAATGAGAGACAGAAGAACAAGGATTAACTTAGAGGCAGATTTTCCGAGCTCCTCAAATTTGCACAAAGCAGCTATTTGCACACGAAGAACCCAAGTTTGAACTTGGTCTGCCAAGTGTTTATAATTGCCAGTTCATTTGACGACTGTCTTTTAAGAAGTGTTTCTGGCAAAATGAGTACCTCTCAAGTCAGTTCAATTAGAATTGATTATTATAGACATGATTATTCATCCTCATCTCATTCATTTCCCTCTCCTAATGACATTTGTCAGGGACTGTTTAATACAAGATCTCAGCTCACTTTACCTTAGTTATTAGAACTTGGAAGGCATTTCACTTCCTCTCCATCACAGTAGATTTCTGTGGAGATTTGTGTTGGTGAGATGCAATAAGGTTCGACCATTTTACCACTTTTATAACTGGGTGGAATTATTGGGCCTCTCTAATACAAAATTGGATTACGGTAATTCAGAGTCCCCAACAGACACCTGGGCTACATTTTCAAGAGGCTGCATGCTTTCCTGCTGTAAGGTGTGTTGTGCTATACCTAAGCTTTTTGTGTTGTACCAAACCAAAAATTGAAGTGAAATAATTTGAGCTCTGTTCAGATTGCGTTAATATTCTGCAATACATGTGCTCAATTTTCAAATAAAAATAGTCTTAAATATAAATATTTTACCCAAAATGTAAATATATATTTGTGTGTGTTTGTGTGTGTGTGTGTGTGTGTGTGTGTGTGTGTGTGTGTGTGTGTGTGTGATCCTTATCCCAAACCTTTGGGCTGAGGTTAAGTTTATGGTTACCAAAGTTGTAATGAAATAGTGCCAAACTATTGTTAGCTTTTTCAATTTACAGTATTCAGTTAAATTATTTATTTAATTCTAACAGGAGGGATAAAAAAAAACGTTCAATTTACACATCCATGTGTGCAAATCAATCTTGGCAGGGGAAGACGAACACACTAACTAAAAAGACTGTAAGCAGTCAGAATTGTTAAACACATGTTTCACTCAAAACTGCCACAGTACAGCATGTCTGTAAAATATAGTGTGAAATATCAGTGCAAAGGATGAAGCAATCTCACCCATTAAGAGTGCAGGAAATGATTCCCCATGAGACTGATTGTACGGGTTAAAGCAAGGTATGGCACGGATTAGCAAAAAATCAATTTCGAAGGCTTGGAATAAATCAAAATCAATGTTAATAATTCTCTGCTGCTCCAAAGGGCATTTTAGAAGCACTGCTATCATTCTGTCTGAATAAAGTCTGAGAATTTCTTGAGAAAGACGTGTGTATCGTTGTTCTGGACTAGAGACACTTAGCTACTCTTCCAACAAAATGTACCTCTATTGACACTTAACTGCACCAACTCGGTTTGCCATAGATGGCCAATCTTTTGATATGTTCATTCATGGGTCGACAAGAGATACATGGGTTCCCCTTATGGGTCTTGGTTCATTTCAGTTGAAATCAATTCGTTTTATTTATTTAGCAATTTGTACAACCAAGTTGTCACAAAGCAGCTTTACAGAGTCCAGGTACGAGCCCCTAGTGGATAAGCCAAAGGTGACAGAGGTGAGGAAAAACTCGCTCAGCTGGAGGAAGAAGTGGAGTTGCGAGCTGCCGAAACCAGTCGAAGGCATTTTGGCAGCGATTGCAGGCCTGGGAAGCTTTAGACCTGGGGTTCCATGGTGATCAGTCGGGCGGGACAAGTGTGCAGCAGGTCCCCTCAGAGAGAAGAGAGTTAGTTCTGTTTAAATGTTCAGAGAATTATTTACATCTGTGAGGAGTGCAAGGTTTCTCTCTCCAGCTGAGGGAGTTTTTCTTCACTTCTGTTGCCTTTGGCTCACTAGGGGTTCAGACCTGGACCCTGTAAAGCTGCTTTGTGACAACTTTGGTAAATAAAATGGAATTCAATTGAATATCGTGGAGATGGAGAAGCAATGCAGCCACAGAACACTTTAAAACTGAGACCCTTCATGCCAGTGTCCCAGCATCTCCTAATCATATACACAGCTAGCTATCTTCACGGAAAACCATCCGTTTTCTGTCGTATATGTCAATATTCTATCATGTATGTTAACTTAATCACACACAAAGTTCTTCAACAGAAGATCTGTTAGATCTTGGACAGTGAATACCAGAACGTGATGAAACTTGAAGAAGTGGACATGACAGATTTAACCAGGGTATCATAAAGATAAGCTGAAAATTATAATGTTAAGTTGCGTTATAATATTGAAACTATCCTGGGATGGCCATTCCAAAGGAACTCAAACTTTGTGTGTAAGTAATGATGGGTCGATGGTTGCATGACTATTTTAAAGATTAGCACTAATTCTCTATGTTTGAACATTTTCATTGTTTGAGTCTACAAAAAGAAAACACACACTAACCTGCATCTGTGACTTTAAGACTAGACTTTCCCTTGCATTATGAACCTCACTGTTGTAAAACTGAACATGAATAGGCAGAATTAATCCACATATATCATTATTCATATTCCATGGCGCACTTTGGATGAGCACCATAACCTTGTATTGGCTTGTATCACTCAATGTTTTATTAGCTATCCGCGAGCTATACTTTTTTTCCACACCCACTGAAAAGACCTAATCATATCACATGCTATGAATTGTTACAGAAAATGGAAATTCAACCTTTTTTTATTCACATTAATGTAGCCGGATCAGCTTTTGAATGTGCCTTTTTATCCTGAGGTCTTCTATGTGAATGTGCTGAATGAAAGGATATCTTTTCAGGACAGCCTCTCATTATTTCCACATGAGCTAAATAAAAAAGGGCGGTAGATGCATATGAATTAACACTTGCAAAGACTATATCTCCGCCTGTGTTGTTAGGAATAGGAATATCCATCCAAGTGAATTTCTATTTTATTTTTGGCCTTTTCAGATGTCTTGGTTATGATTATGAAGTTTTTACTCAGGGTGTCCTAATGGATTTCTTCTCAAGTTATTACTTTTTATTCAGTTCCTGAGATTCTGCTCACAGACAGTTCCTCAAAGATTTCATTATAGTTATCTATTATAGTATCTAAGATAGTGGTTGTAATGACTGCTTCAATTTTTAGGTATATCTGATGGTGTCCTGACTTGGCATGCAACACTGAAAGTGATATTATTATTATTATTATTATTATTATTATTATTATTATTATTATTATTATTATTAGTTTATTTTTGCTGTTGTTATCATTAACAACAACAACAACAACAACAACAACAATAATAATAATAATAATAATAATAATAATAATAATAATAATACATTGCATATTTAGTATACTGGCAGGTTACACATGTAGCTTTAAATCAATTTAAGTTTAGAGATTTCATTATTGTTTTGCTATGCTATTTAAATATAATCAAACGTGCACAACACGATTCAGGAACAGTTTTTACCCCAGTGCCATCAGACTGTTCAACACACAGTAACTGTGGTCCACTCTGTGTGCAATACACCTGCCCTTCATACTGTAATACTGTAGCACATAACACTTTACACTT
This sequence comes from Brachypetersius gabonensis, assembly GCA_037577145.1. Lineage (NCBI taxonomy): Eukaryota > Metazoa > Chordata > Actinopteri > Characiformes > Alestidae > Brachypetersius > Brachypetersius gabonensis. The sequence continues at coordinate 9,036,126 of JBBJLR010000029.1, forward strand.
ACACTGCACTGTCACTTTACACTGCACTGTCACTTTACACGGCACTGTCACTTTACACGGCACTGTCACTTACTGT
>JBBJLR010000029.1:9036301-9052480 GCA_037577145.1 Brachypetersius gabonensis
GAATGCTTTCAGCACCTTGTTGAATCAATGCCACGTAGAATTAAGGCAGTTCTGAACGCGAAAGGGGGTCAAACACCGTATTAGTATGGTGTTCCTAATAATCCTTTAGGTGAGTGTATATAAACAGCTGTAAACAGTTTTGAGTGCTTCTTCTAGATTAGCTACAGATCATTTCAATATCAGACTGTGGCCTAGGATTAAAATTAAGGTTAAAGTAATGGTTAGTTTTTGTTTTAGGTGAACAGATGAACAGAATCTGTTACATTTAATATGCATTTGCATTTAATAGATATTTAGAATGTGAATCTACTTTGGCAGGGCAGACTCCAAATAAAGTCTCCAAACAATGACTTTTGAATAAAATCAAAAATTACTCTTTTGTGTGCATTTTATTAATGGCTCACTATATCATTGTTTTCAGTGTAAATCATTGAAATGCACATCAGCTCGTGTAGACAATAACTTTAGAATAATTATAACATTGTGTTTCCATAGTTAGAGGTTGTTTGTGTGTGACTTTAAATCAAGCCTAAGGGCAGATGAAATGTTATGGAGAGCACATGCGTCTAATAATATCAAACACTCAAACTGGAGACATCATTTGTAGCACTTCAACATCTTGTCAGTTCTTTTTCTTTCACTGATTTACTTTTCTAGTTTACTAGATAATTTTCTGCCGTCTATATATGGATGCTGCTCAGTGACCTAAGAAATCCAATTCGCAAAATGAATCAGGCTAATGACTGAAACTAATGGGGCTGATCATGTCTGCACTGTTTTTAGGATTGATTAAAAAAAACACTAAATGTCCATGGTCTTGGGAAAATTGAGTTTCATGATAAAAGACAAAAAAAGCCTCTCCAACTGCTCTAGTGATTTGTGGCAATTAATACAGTCGCCTCACAGAGTTTTGCAGTGCTAAGCTGGGAACTGTACTGGTCAGCTTTGGGCTCTTTTGTGTGTGCGGTTGCCAAGTGCATTTTACTTTTTAATAATGCCAGTTTTCCCCCTCCTACTGTGGAATGTACAGCTGCTTTCATTCTATCACAGATGCCATGACAGTGATTCTGGTTTCATCACCCCTTCCAACTCCAGCTCCAGTCTTGGTATTCCATGTAAATCTTGTATAAAAGAGCCACGTTTTGGGCACAATACCTTAAATGCTCATATAACACAATATTACCTTGCACTTGTACTGGGACGTTTTGCACGCTCATGATTGAAATGGCAAATAACCACACAGCACTTCAGTTTGGGCCCACTGTGAATATTTTTAGATTTCAAATAAACAAATATTACAAACATTACAAACAGAAGCAAGATCTGTACTTGACAGGCAGCAGGTGAGAGAGTTCAGTTTGTGTTGTGAACAGTTGTGGTCTGAGCACAGAAACTCCTCCTAAGCCTCCCTGTTCTGAGAGTGTAGGACTGCTGCTGTCTCTTACTGAAGTCCACCTTCAGCTCCTTGGTTTTGCTGACATTCAGTTGGAGGCAGTTCTCCTGACACCACGATATCAGGTTCTCTACCTCCTCCATATATGCTCTCATCTTCGTAAGAGATGAAGCCCAGTGCAATCATGTCATCAGCAAATTTGATGATTGAGTTGGAGCCATGCAGCAATGGGCGTAGAGCAGATAGCTGAGGACACAGCCTTGCAGTGCTCCTGTATTGAGGATAATGGTGCTGGAGACACAACCACTAACTCTCACCACCGGTGGTCTGCCTATGAGGAAGTTGAAAACTCAAGCACGCAGGCACGTGTTTATTACCAGATAGGCGTCTATTGTATTAAAAAGTGAACTGTAGTCAGTAAACAGCAATTTCACATAGACCCCAGCTTTCTCTTCCACGTGGGTGTACAAGATGTGGGAGACGGCATTCTGGGGATGGATGCTGTGATGAAGTCTTTAATGAGTTTCTCAAAATCCTTCATGACTACTGATGTTTGTGCAACAGGCCAGTAATCATTCAGGCCCAATGTCTTTGGTACCAGGACAAAAATGGATCTTTTGAAGCACATGGGTCCACAGATTCATTAAAGATGGAGGTAAAGACCAATAGCATAACAAGCTCCCACAGATTAGCCTCAAAAAGGGCGTAGAATTTTGTTTTTATTAACCCTTATAGTCACGCGTGACCCCATTCACCCAGTGAAGCAGTGGGCTGCCACCAACGAGGGGCGCCTGGGGAGCAGTGTGTGGGGCGGTACCTTGCTCAAGGGTACCTCAGTGGTGACACTAGCAGTTAGGATTCAAATCCACTACCTTCTGATTGCAGTGCCAATGTCTGAACCAGTAAGTTATTTAGATCCCATTAATCATGAATAGACAATTATTAGTTGATGTTGAATTTTGAACATCATGCTGATCAAAACTTAATAATGAATGAAGAGACTACTAGAATGCTAAAGTATATATATCATTAGGCATTCTCTGAAGGGTTGGAAGGACCTGGGGGTTCCCCTCTGGCAGTCAGCTAATAGCAATAACTCTGCACTCTCGCTTACCATTGTAACATTTAAAATTCTTGCATAACGCGGATAGTCTCTTGAAAATCATATAATGTGGGAATACAGTTATTGTAACAAAAAGACAAAGACATCAAAGTCACATTTGTGAAATTGTTTCCTTTTCCGAGTTCTATCATACTGCTCCATTTGTTCATGCATTTCATCAGTAAAACCGTAACACACGTTGTACCTTGTGTGTCTGAACATTCGTGTGATGCATACAAACTAGCAACTGTGTGTGGCCTTGTGCTGTGTTTTGGTCTCTTGGGTTTGCAGTACTAGTTGGAGTCTCTAATCTAGGGCTGTTGAGAGTGAAAATAAAAGTGAAGCTGAAAGCACAATGCCAGTAAAAGCTTGACAGCAGCACTCACAGGACCCCCGTCAATAAAATTAGCCAGATAAACGGAATTGGATGGAGAGAGTAGAGTTCTTTTATCCAAATGCCAATGCCTCCCGACCGAAGAGTGTGCTTGTAATCTTGCAGCAGATACCACTTAATGTCCTCCAATCGATAACTGCCAAACCTACAGCACTGTTGAAGCCAAGCAGGCCAGGCTGGCCCGGGCAGCACTTAACAAGTAGTTTTCTTTATTTTCCCCGCTCCGTCTTTCCTTCTTCTGCAAAAAAAAAGCCACTACATTAGGAAGACTGCTCTGTAAACAATGCAAAGCTCTCGGGTCGTTTGGTCAATACTGCATTTGCAAATGGGGCAGTTTTCTGGAAGACGCAATGTGTTTTCTCTCCAGCGGGACGCGGCTGTTTGTTTTGCCAAGGCGTTCCCTTGGTATCCACCGCTGACAAATGTCCTAATACCTTCCCGGCTTTCATTTGTGGGGGTCTAGTCTCACGGCGCGGCATTTTTTGCACAATACCCGCACACAAAGTCTGCCGTACAAAGCCACTTTGATGTACTACTTAAATTCTGTCCTATAATGACTGCTAGCAATGTCAACCTCCTTTCTTTACCTAGTTTAGTACATAATGAAAACCCTCCCGGCAGGCAAATGCATCCCAAAGCAAGAGATATTCATTTTCCGCACTCAGTATGCTCCCCCTGCTCTCTGTTTGCTAAATAGCCTAATGAAAAAATAGACATTGCAAAGCCTGTTCTATTCCTCCGAGTGTGGCATTACATCTCAGCGGTCATTTATCTTTGACGCACTTTTGGAAGGGGAAAAAAAGGAAATTAATTTAGCTGCCTCCTTACAAGGAAACATCAAATAGCAGGATTCGCAGGATGTTTATGGCTACTTTCACTGTTCAACTGTTTCATGATGATATGAGGATCCCTGGAAGGGAACGGATTTCAAACTTCCCCTTTTATTCCCATTGGTAAAAGCGAGAGAGAGAGGTCATAAAGGAGTCACGGCAATGCTCCATAAAGAATGATAATGAGGAAAAGAGTAACATATGTCACAGTTGGCCAAATATATGTTCTTTTTTTGGCGGATTTATGAGTTGGAATTAAAGACAAGGGGAAAAGTATCTCCTATAAACTATGGGTGGTTGATTATGGCAGAAAATGACTCCAAAGAGAAGCATGATTTGGCAGTCTCAACACCTAGTTAATAACAGCAGAGCAAACTATTAAATTCTAATGAGGATTTAGACCCTGCTGAGGCACACACACACACACCCCCTCCCACACCCAAACACGCATTTGCACACACACATGCTCACACATGAGAGCCACACAAAAGTTCATTACTTGACATGAATGAGTGTGGAACTGTGAGAGCAGAGTGTATGAGGGTTTCCAGGAGCTCAAACTCAAATTATAGGTGTGAAAACAACCCAACAGATATTTTGCTTCCTCTGAATCTGTCTAATGGTTTGGATAAAAATGCCTCATTTTCCACACCAGAAACTCTATCCCCTTTTTTTATTCAAACGTCTGCAGTAACTGTGGAAAACTGTGGAAAATATTATATTATATTAATGGACTTAAATGGGAAGAGCATTAAAATAAATGCAATAAGAAATCATTTTTCTATAAACGCTCACAAAGACATGGGGTCAAAGTGCTGATTGCCTCAAAGACACGTAAACCTTTGTTCCATTCTCATTATGTATTGTGCTACTGGAACCATTTAACTGACAAAAATGACAAATCTGGAATGTTCTGAAGTGTTTCATTTATCAAAAATGGCACAAAACCATTATTTCTTCTCCAGTGCCGCTACCGATACTGAAATATCAGCTGATGTTGCCATTCCAGTACAGATGTAGTTTTTAATTGATGCTATTAAGCTTTAAAATAAGCCATTTCAAACAAAGCACTATACTTAAGATCCTTCTGAAAATAGCATGTTGAAACTGCTACAATTGCAACAATTTAGTTCCAAATGTTGGTGAATGTAACTTTAGAAGCTTTGCCCAGAAATCAAGTAGTATGGATCTAGCCCCCTCAATTTTACCACTCAAAATTACCTTAATGTTTAATTTCCATATAGGAAATTAAACTAAATGCACACATTAAGGGGTAAAACTATTGAATCTTCAAATTTTTCAAATTAAATATCAGAACCCCCTGAATTAACGCCTTAAATTTAAGATTAAGGGGTTTCACTCTCATGACTTAAATCTAATTTTAAGGTAAATTTAAGAGATTTATTTCACAAATTAACCTGACAACATTTCACTTAATTCAAATGAAGGCGTTTGGTGTATTTTCAGGGCTGAATTAAGTTTTTAAGCACATTGTTTCTCATAGTGTATACTGAAGACAGCAGCATTCATGGTGATGAAGCATGTCACATTCCTCCATACTTATGATTTGGAAATACAACCGGTCTGGCCATTTATGAATTCAATTACAATACCCTGATACACTTTCACCCATCTTGAATAATTGCAAAGAAAGAAGTCAACAAGCTTTCGGGATGCTGCTTAGCATTCTTAGCGTCTCATTGCTCCTCCTGTGGCAATGTTAACAGGCAGTGTGTGTGCTATTGACTCTAGTCAAGAGCCAAGGGGCTGTTTTAGAATAGAGGAGGTCAGTGACTGCTACATTCAACAGTAATAGAAGCTATCTCAGGTGTCCTCACCCTCATGTTTGACCTGACCAGCAATAGGCCAAGAAACCACACAGCAATCAGAGATGGTGCAGAAAGCTGAATGTACTTGATGCACTGTTTCTCTCTGTTCGTGGATGGCAAAAGTAATTGTACAAGTAATATCCAGCTGTCTGCTGACTTTAACAGGGCCCTGTTGTGAAGGAAGCAGGGTGTGTATCCCCTCTGTGATAGTAAGGACTGATACAGCGAGAAGGTAATTACTTGTGTGATCTGATGTTATATTCTCTAGTTAGGGCTCAGCAATACATCAGTTTAAGAGAATTTGCAGACTGATTGGCGCAATCTTGAGACGAAATGAGCAGGATCCATCATTTTTACTAAGTGCGTGCATGAGGCATGAGTTAGATGTAAAGTAGCAATTACTGTATGTTTAGCAAGGATATTTAAATCTGTCCCCTAGGGGCTCAAGTGTGGGCGATTACAACAACCTTGTTATTAGTCACAAATTTAACCCTGGCAAAATTGAGAGAATATTTTTTACAAGACAATGGCCGATATGACGCTGAATTACATTAGCAAGGAATAGTAATGAAGTCATCATAATATCTACTGTGTTGTGTCTGTCTTTTAAGTAAAGTGGCCCTTGTAGTCACGCATGAACACACCACAGCACACGGTGTGAACAGACTTTCTCTGCATTTAAACCATTCCCCAAACGAAGCAGCAGGCAGCCAGCGACGCAGCACCCAGAAGGGAGTCTGTGGGGACGGTATCTTGCTCAACGGTACTTCAGTGGGGCCACATATAGTCCTGGGATTTGAACCCACAACTTTCTGATCACAGGGGGCAACTCCCTAACCACTAGGCCACCAGCTGCTCCTGAACTGAACAGAGAAGGCACTAAATGAAAGCAACTAAAAATGACATGTAATGCTAATCAAAGAAAATGAGATCAAGTTCTGGAAAAGGGTTCTAAGAATCCTGGCAGAGCCTGTGTTTACACACATCTGCAAACACATCTGAAGCTACTTCCAGGGAGGATGACAGGCAAGTGGCTTTCCAGTTGACTCCAAGGGACTAGACCCCTTGTGTGGCAATTTAGAGAGTGAAAGACATGTAAAATAAATAACGCTAGCTTTGAGCTGCTTGCATTTGACTTGCTGTCCATTTGTGAGGCTCACTGCTGCGTTCCCTATCTGTTAATATGCTCTTTTTAGCATTGAAGCAGTAACTTATTAGAGATCTCAGTGGGTATGCCAGTTTCATGAAATCATTCACTCCCCTTCACCGAAGACATCTGCACAGTTTATGCAAATCAAAGCACACTGACAGAGAAAGGATCCCATTTTAATCATGTCTTTTTTTCCAGGATAATGTTAGCATTGGAGAATGATTGCTTTATGAAAGAGACGAAGCTGTGCCTGAATTTATCATTGTCTGAGTAAAGTTTTAAAGGACATGTAAAAGTGAAAATGTTCTGTCAGAAATTTTCCGATTTTCTTTTCACTTTTGGTGGGGCTTAATAAGAGGTGCTGGAGGGTAATACATTATCCACTGATAAACCCACTGGGAACATTTCATTTTCAGTGGAGTACTGAAATTATAGTCCAAAATTGCAACAGAGAATTTTAGAATAATACAACAAAATATAATATAATACACAGTAATGTAATATAATATAATGTAATATAAATTACTTTAGCCTATGAACATACATTTTCATTGTTACCATCTTTTTTAGTTGGACAGTATAAAGAATAACACCAAGGTCCGGAAAGATAGTCCAGGTAGGACCATCACTGATATTCCAGTCTGACCTGAAGTCCTGTCTGACCTGTAAATATATATATATTAAACCCAAAAATTCGCAGGGGTTACGTTCCAAAAGCAAAAACCGCAACATGTAGAAAAAAGCCTAAAATGCCAATTTTTATTGTGTACAGCCCTTAATATAAGCCCCAAAATATGATCCCAAAACACTTTAGTTTAATTTTAAACTCAGCTTCATACATTAAACCTGTATACGTGCTGTATATCTCCCGCAGTTAATTGATGCAAACACGATTTCTTTGGTATGTGCTGTCATTTACTTTGGTGCAAGCAGGGTAAATACAGGAACAACACAGTTGCTTATGCTGCTAAACCTCAAACCAGCACTAAATCTGCTGAAATCTCTCACTCACTCACAAAAGTTCGATTCTAAGAAACAATCTTCGAATGGCTCAAGCCGCGAACTCTGGACCGCGAATTTGCATTGGGTTAATGTATACATATATATACAACTGAAAAAACGTTTGGTTACCCTTTGTAAGGGAACAGTTCAGTCATTGTTTAAAATGCAAAAAGGTGTTCATTATTGTTTTTTACCACAGTTATTTGATACCATTGCATCCCTACTGCACCACTTTTAATGTTTTCATCTACTGCATGTGTTTCTGGGGGCCCAGTAAAAAACACACGACACAAGTCGGGCCATCTTTTCATTGTATGAGTTTTAGCACAACGACTCAGCCACTGGCTAATTGCATGCTAAGTCGCACAGGAACTAATCTCTAGTTGTAAGTCACAGCCCTCCTTCTTGAGTCCTGCTGGCTTCAGTCTGACATGGAGATAAGCTTGTGATGGCAAAGTCTGAACACTGGAGCAAAGGGCGAGCCTTTTTCACTGTTTTTAAGGTTCAGAGGACTGGATGTAATCTTGTCTCTGTTGGCTCCCCTAAGCCTATTCCTCCACTCAGCCTTTCCTTCCAGCAGCTGGTGGTGCCAGTTGAACTGGCAGAGTACTAGTAACTCCCATCTACATGCTTAAAATTAAAGGTGCCACTTTAAGTCCCCCAAAGTGGGGGTATCTTGACATGGATCGTTAGAACCTATGTTGTAACTGGGATATAAGTTTAAGGAACAATTTTAAAGAACCTACAAATCATGTACATATTCTATATTAGGTTTATATAATATAGAATATTCTATAATATAGTAAAGTACATTTTGCCTCAACCAGTATAAACATCCCAGCATCTCATTGCTGTTGGTTCAACTAAGTATGAGCAGACTTAGGTCTGTCGTTTCTTTGGCTCATGGAATTCTTCATTTGAAGCCTCCAGAAGAGTGCAGAGCCTTGAGCTTAGGCTTATCTGGCCAAGCGTATGAAATGAGTCTATGATCCATGAAATCACTGACTTCATAACAAGCGTTTTGATCAAGGCTCTATTCATAATATGATACAAATACAGCTCAGGCTGGACTGTGGTACTTGCCATGGTGATGTAAGCAATAACAGGGACAAGCTTTCTTTTCACTGGGGCTCCAAGACCAGGGTTCTGAACCTGTGCTGTAAGGGCGGAGTGCCCAAGTATGGTCCTAAAGCAGCAGAGTTTTGTTCCAGCACTCATCTAAAACAGCTTATGCAGTTAATTAAGTCCTTCAGGTGCATGTGACTGTTAGAGCCAGGTATGTTGAAATTAAGCCCTCCAAGGTGGTCAATCACCAGGACCATCTTGGGCATTCCTGTTCCAAAGAAATATAGTAGGTCTTGCAGGAAAATGTGTAAAAATAATTGTTGGAAATTCATGCAAAGCAAGATTCAATCCAAAAAAAAAAAAATTTATTCTGACCTATATTTCATTGTGATTACTGCTTATTGCCAGGAGAAACATTCAATTCAAATATTTCATAGAAATACTGGATACATTATCGTTTAGAATTTTGAATGGATTTAATGTGTGTGCTGCACCAATGAAATCTTTTATCATACTGAAGTAAATTTTGTCCCAGACGTCCAGCCATTAGATGTATTACTATATGCATAGGATTTGCCTAAAGCAATTGGGCATCAGTGGACAAAAGTGCAGTGTAAAGTCTGACTGTAAAAATGAAAGTGATATACTGGCAAAAGAACAAAATCCATTAACCAGACCATTAGTATAATCTATAATTATAAAACAGCACTGTAGTTCTGTAATCAGGATTTACTCACTATTTGCCAGTTATTGTATATTCGGCAGCATGCCAGACCCTATCCTCATGTTACAGCCTAGACTATATTGCACCAGCAAAGTGGCATTAGTCTCCAAGTGAACAAACAAAACAGGCAACAGTACTTCATTTTTCAGGCTGGATTTTTCTAACACTTTTATAACAAGCACTACTACACAAGGAGCAGCTGCACTCAGAATAAAACAGTGCATATTTTAAACATTTTAATTCAACGTGCATATAATTAATATCTGTCCATGCTTTTATTTCTAATTGTATTACATTGTTGTTAGATCTTCAGTCAGGCCTGAAATGCCCCACTGAGTTTCCCGCTGAAAGTGGGAGGCAGGCTGTGAGAACTCCAGTGTGAAATTTAACCCCCAAATTGAGCTCAACACATTATTTAGGAAGTGAACCTAACATGAGAAGTCGAGTCATGACAAACATTTTAAGCTCTAACTGTTGTACTGGGCAATTATACAGTTAATGCTGTCAGTTTTCAGTTGTGGGAAACATGGTATGAACTAAGCGTGATAGACACAGGGAAATAATGCAATGGTTAGTAAGTGTGCTCTTTCACCAAAGAGCTGGCAGCCTAGTGGTTAAGGCATTCACCCTGTGTTAAGAAAGTTGCGGGTTCAATTCCCAAGACCGCTAGAAGCCTCTGAGGTGCCCTGACCAAGGTACCGTCCCCACGCACTGCTCCCCGGGCACTGTGCTCCTGGCTGCCCACTGCTTCACTTGGTGAGTGGGTTCAATGCAGAGGTTGAATTTTGTGCTGTTCACACTGTGTGCTGTGGTGTGTTCACGTATGACAGAACTCTCACTTTATTTACCTCACATGTTTGAAATATCGGGAAAAAAAATGTATCTCTGTGCCTGCTGCATATGCTCCAAAATGTCATTCTTTAGTTGCATTATTAGTTATTTAGTTACATTTATATTTCATTTACATTCTGTTTCAACAGGTTTCAGTCTGCACTTTTGAATTTTTTTTCACTTCAGTCTCAGGAAGTAAACAATAGCAAGAATAAAAAGGTTTTTCTTTAAACAAACCAACATTGTATGCTTAATCCATAATTTTATTCACATTTTTAATCTAATATATCCTTTTCATGACAATAAATCAACATTTTGAACCTTTTAACAGAATTTCTACACTCTTTATGAGTTTGGAGTGATATGAGTCCAGACAGCTCATACAAGTCTCCAATTTTTCAGTCCTGGAGTGCTTCTGTTTTATTGATTTTTGTGATGATGACCCCTAGAGGACCTAAAATTAGACAATGTGGTAACCTCCATGCTTTCTAATATCATAGGAGCGTGTGATATTACTTTATGAGTGACAGGGAGATTGACCAAATAGAAGGACACAAACACTCCACCCCTGGGAACGGTTGCTCAATAATTGCCTTTTGCTGTCCCATAAAGCCAAACTCATTAGAGTTAATTAGGCTGGTCCGTCACCTGAGCACATGTAATTTCTTACACTCGGTCTGTTATTATCTATCCTCTCAAAACAGCTCGGGTGTTCTTGTTCCCCAAGCTCGTACTGCCAGTTCCACGCAAGACTCTCTCTCACACACGCACACACACACACACACACACACTCGTCATGGTTCTTCCCAAATACAATTTCTCAGCCCCTATCTTGCCAGTATTGATCAAAGCACTGGTCGATTCTCCCTGATCAGGCCAGTGAGGTCTGTTTAGGCAAGACTGCCTCTCGGCATGTCCATTGACAAACATTGATCACTGTTAGTGGGAAAAGTAATACATTTTCCTGGACACTCCAAGCTCCTGCTTTGCTTACAATATTTAATTTGCTATTTGCTTTCTGTCATTCACTGCTTACATGAATCTCAAGGAATGAACATCATACTGGCCTTTTTACTGGGTTCTGTAATGTTTTTGTTCCACCAAACAGCTGCCTTGTTATCCTTACATTTAGTCAAATATGACAGAAAATAACAGTTCAGCTGGCTCTGGTCACATTAGAGTTGAATTTCTTGACACATTTGTAAGACACGGTAGATGAGTTCCCATTGCACTCTTCAAAAAAGGTGTCAAAATTAGTGTGACAGAGTGAATGTTATGGAAGACCCACTTTAGGTTCACTGGACCAACGGTACTCAGTGACACCCAGGTGGGTTGCAATTTACAATGTTCTCTTACATTAATAAAAAGCTTCCAGCTGAAACTGTTTCTTAGAACCATACATCCAAGCATAGAACCACTAGTGATCCTTTATTTTAAAGAATGTGGGTTTCATGAAACAATAATAATGAATCTTCCCCATGCTGGAACTATGACAGTACTATTCCCTACTTAACAGAGAGAGAAAAGAGAGTAATTCAGACACTCTTAGCTGAGCAGGTATTAGGCATTGTTTGGAAGTCCATAGATGCTAAAGACTCTGAGCCTCAACCTACTGCCCTATATTGAAACACATCATCCCTGCATTCCACTCCAGTTTTAGCCAAGGTTTCGACAGACCACCAAATGTTGCAGAAGATCTACTTCTGTAAAAAAAAATTCTGCAGTGTCCTGTGTGCGGTGAAAGCAGACAGAGGAGGGGAATCATTATTGCCACACACCTTCCAGCGCGCTGACCAGTCACCTCCACGGACCTCCAGGGCTGAGGCTTATGAAAGAGGTGCTCATCAAACACAGGACCTGCAGCGAAAACCCAATTATCCCTTGCGTTCCAGACGGCCTTAATTAGCCTTGTCTGATGTGCGGCAGATCCATTATGTTTCTAATTAAGTTCCTATCAGGCGCTCAGAAATAATGGGATATTGCACATCAAAAAAGCGCAGCATTTACCGCTGCTGACACGACTGCATAAGTATCGGGTAGCAATCTGCCCGCTGCTGGAGAGGGGTGGAGTGGAGCATCCTTTGCGGACATGAATAGGCTCATCAGAGAAGCCTCTATCAGCAACCGAACATTCAGGACTTATCTCGAAAACACAGAGGCCAGACCCCCATCACTCTCACCTATATCTCATCAAAACAGCGAGATAGTAAAAAAATAAAAGGCTTCTCTGCATTCACTTTTCCGTGATACATGCAGTTCCAGTCTGGCACACACACACACACACACACACACACACACATACACATATAGCCCTCACTCAACCTGCATTCATTGGCAAATAGGCTGAGATACACCTAGATCCCTGGCCTTCAGCTAGATACAAGGTGACATGGCGAATGGGGGAAAACAGTGAGGGTCCCAATTTCAGCCCATGCATCGAGTAGTAAAGAAAAGCCATTGTTTGGTCTGAAAGGGGCCGTGTTTGTTATTCTGAGGGGACGTTCCAGACGCAGCTGCTTTGATACAGGCATTGACGTGTGGAAAGCGTCTGGAGAGGCGGTAAACAATGATACAATCAAATGGAACTGTCGCTCTCAAGGGTGCCCTCTTTTTCTAATTCTTCTTCAATTATTGATATTTCAGTTGCATCTTCTTTTTGGTTTTCGGAAAGAAAAAAGGCATGGTACAATGTAGACAGAAGGAAACCAGAAAACCTGTCAGCGCATCTCAAGCTAACAAGGCGCTCAAAAAAGGCTGTTTCTCTGAACACGAATTATTATTATTATTATTGGATTCTACTGTGGAAAGTACCTGTAGAAGCACGACTTTTAGGGGAGATTTAAGGTAAAAAAAAAAAATGTTTAAGAAGAAGAAAAAACATCCAGTCTCCAACAAACTGAATTAACATGAACTAGTTCTGATTCTGGGAATCACTAAGGACAAACTTTTCATCCAGAGAAAGCATGAAAAACTCCAGGAAAGGAAAACAAAACACTCAACACAAATCAGACCAGAAGGAAAGCTAATGTCAGGCAGTTCAGGCAGTTCAGGCAGTTGCATTTTACAAGAACCAAAAAATATCCAATCAACATAAAGCACCCTGGCTAAAAAGGACCAAAAAGGCTTATAAAAATTCACTTCACATCAGTCCATGTCAACAGTAAGGGCTATCATTTGGAAGTTTAAGAAATTAATTACTACCAAGAGCCTTTTTTATTTTTCAGACTGAACCTTCAACTGGGACAAGGTGTGAGGTTAATAGATATTGAACTCTTTGACTTCGAACACTCAAGCTGGCTTGGCGCAGAAATAAAAATCACAGTCAAAAGCATCCATTTCCAATTATACATGCTGGAGATGTTTATGAATTTCTAAATTTGACTCAATTTCTCTGTCTGGAAGTATTGTTAATATACAAGGCATTATGGGTTCCAGGAAGTACCATATGATTTTAAATCAGAATCGGTGTGCCTTTACCAAAATGTGGCCATGGTGGGATCTTTCTGCACTCCCTTGACCTAAACCAGGGGTCTCAAACTCCTGGAGGGCTGTGATCAAGCAGGTTTTGGTGATTTCCCTGATCAGCAACACCTGGTTCACTTCACCAGTTAATTGTTAGGTTTAGTGAATGTGTTTGAGGAGGGGAATCATGACATTTGATGAATATTAAGATTAAATTTGATCAATGTTTTAAATGAGTGTCCCAGTAATTCTGGAGGGCACTGTATATGCACTGCTTTGGTGCACAAGAAGTGAACAAGAGCCTTGAGTGCATTCGATGTTCAGGAATTTCTCAATATGCCATGATCAAACAATATCAGTAATAAGCTTTAGAGGAGAACAAGACCACTTGAGGGAAGAGCATGCCAAAGGTTGATTGTCAGCCTTGGCAGTCAGGGTTCTGATGGAGAGCTCTTGAGAATTAGGGTACGATAGCTGAAGAGCCCCCCTCCATTCATTGCGTACAGCTCATCAGTTTACAGACACATCTAATCAAGAAAGATGGGACTCTCCAAGGACACTGTGCAGCAAAAGAGGGGTGAAGAGTGTACAGTGTTGCAGAGGACAGGGATATTAATGAATCCACTCTATAACTGAAAGCCTTCAGAGGTAATATACATGCAAGCATGTTTTCCCACACACAGACACGTTCACCCAATCAGATACCCCAAATACTAGTGACACTGGAGGAAGTTTTCAAGGACCCTTAATTACACTACAACAAAGAAGGGTATGCTCTCATCAGGGGGACTTTTAGTTACCTTTTTGACTCAGTTTACTGACTGAATTTCTGCAATACTACCTAGAATCAAAATATAACTTTCAGTACAGTAACTTTTCATGGGGGTTACGTTCCAAGAGCATGTGTAGTGAAAAACCCAGTTGTTGTGTTTTGGTAAAAAAAAAATTGCCTTCTAAATATGTCCAAAAATATACTTCCAGAACAATTTAATGTCATTTTAAACTGTAAAACCTGTAAACCTGTATTCAAATCTAATTTCCCTGCCGAGATATGCAGCTCGGAAGGTTGTGGAACAAAAGTATTGGTACACGGTGGCGCGGTGAATGGTTTTTGGGGAATAAGCCCTGATCTACTCTGCCTAAAAATACAAACCGGATTGTAGAGTTTGAAGTGTCTGAGTGCTTTCCCCGCCAAGATATGCAACTCGCAGGGTCGCTGAACAAAAGTATTGGGACACCACGGCGAGGTGAACGGGTCCAGGATGTGAAAACATCCAGAAAAAAAATATTTATTGTCACAGAAAAGCAAAAAAAGGCGAAGGATATTTGCCTTGTGGGGATTTCCACAAAAAAATATAAGTTGGGTTCTCAAAAAAAATCTGTGTATGACTGAATCCACAACTCCTGATCCACGTGAAACTGGGGGATAACTGTATTACATCTGAATACCTAAGTATGTGAGTCTGTGAGTACAGAATCAGTACAGGTGGTTGGCTTTTTAAATTGCATTATTTGTGGTTTAAAGCTCACACATACTTTTTAAAAAGAAAGAATTGTTCAGTATGAGTATCGATCAGTGTCGAAGTCAAGTTATTGATTCAGTTGTTGATTGTTTCAGTATTGTTGAAACAAACAAAGTCTAACAAACAAAGCAATGAAATACAGATGAAAATTAATCCCAAATACTGTATTAGGGATAACTGAAATCCTTTTCCATGTCATTTCTGTCACTGCTTTGGAACTGTTACACTTGCTTTAAATTTGGTCCTGGGGTGCCTATAAAACCCTGACATGACACCTCAGTCAGGTTGAGAAAACCCAAAGCCAAACAAAAATATCAGCCCAAAAAAGTGCTGTGGTGTTGCCCTCTTTTAAACTCATTAAATGTAAGATATAAAAAGTCTGCAGACATTATCTCCCCGTTTATGGCTTAGCGTGACTGATGGTTAGGTTTTAAGTTTGCTTTATCTTTATGCACATGTCATCTGTCCAGTTTTAATTGAAGTCTTCATTTAGATCAATTTGCTTGTCATTTATATTAACCTGTGTTCTTGTTCATGTAATTTAGCAAATTACTGAAATCAGCATGAAAAACTGGTTTAAAAAACTGGTTTAAAGTGTATTGTGGTTTCTGATGATTACAAAAAAAATATTGACCTGTGTAATTAGCTGTCAAATATATCAGTTTCTTAAATGAAAAGCAAGTACTCCATGCCATCCTTCAACTTGATATTGTCACGCACACCAGATTACGTGACGTCAATTGGCACCGGAAATGACTCACGTAAAGTATATAAACAGGATAAAGGTACTCATTCAGCACCAGTGTTGGGCACGTACCTTTAAAAAAGTAATTAGTTACAGTTACTAGTTACTTCTCACAAAAAGTAACTGAGT
>JBBJLR010000029.1:9052580-9075676 GCA_037577145.1 Brachypetersius gabonensis
GTGTGTGCTTGTGTGTGAGGGCCCGCACAACTCTGCCTCTGATTGGCAAACCTAAGCCAATCATCTCGTTCTCAGTTACACCATGTGTTTACAGACGCACCAATCATCTTCACTGGTTGTGTCCTGCCCTGGCCCAGAACACACACACACACCCCAGAGAAAGAGAGAGACGCTGCCTGCATGAAGACCGCTTCACTGTTCTCAGTTATAGTAACGCAAATTTTTTCTGTCAGTAGTGGTAACGGCGTTGTAACTGGGGAAACTGTAAAAAAAGTATCGCCGTTTACTTATAGTGCCATCACTGTTCAGCACACAGCCATTGAAGTCATATCTTCATGTTGCTCGTGTCTCTCATCATTTCCAATACACGGTACTGTGAGTACTCTAGCTCACCGGGGCCTTCTTCTATTCTGTCTGTGTGTGTATGTGAGAACACGGACTAGTTTGGTGCGAGTCTCTACTCCTATCGGAGCATTCTTAGAGCAAGGTGCGTGACTTACCAGCTTTCTCGCAACTTCCGTGTTTGGGCTCTTCCATCACGCTATATTTGGGCAAGAGGTTCAGTCCATCCTGATTCACCCGTGTCCTTAAGTCCATCGGATGTCGCGCGTCTGTGGGAGAAGAAGCAGTCGGCTCCTTCTTCTGGGGAAGCAGTCGGCTGAGATCGCTGCCTTGCAGCAGGAAGTGGCTGCGCTTCGTACGGAGACTGTCGACCTCCGTGCGGAGGTTACTATCCTGCAGCAGGCACTTTTGACGCCGGCTGCCGAGTCAGCTGATCCTCCCCAGGCAACCGCTCTGGCTCCTCCTCCTCCTTCTTCAGCCACGCCCCGTCATGCCTAAAATATCTCTGCCTGAGAAGTGGAATGAAATTTATGGCAAGTGCAATGTTTTCTAACCAACCTATCACTTGTTTTTGGGTTTCAGCCTCTCCGATCAAACCAGACTCACATCGCACTCCTCTCCTCACTCCTCACCGAGCAAGCAGCTGAATGGGCTTCAGCGGTCTTGAGATCAAACACAAGCACGGCATATAATTACAGCCAATTCACCGCTCAACGTTGGTGGTAGATTCGCGGCTGTACCATCTACAACAGGGCGATCGCCGGGTCAGTCAGTATGCCGCCGAGTTCCGAACCCTGGCCGTCCAAACGGCATGGAGCGAAACCGCACTACACACCGCCTTCTATGAGGGACTCAACGCGCGGATGACGCACGAGCTGGCGGCGCGCAAGCTCCATGAATCTCTGAAGGGCATGATTCAACTCAGCCTGCGCGTGGACCTGCGCTTGACTGGAACCCAGGCTCCACCATGTGAATCTAAACCTACCAGCATCACCTTCAGGACGCCACCAGCCGCCTCAGAGGCCCATTCAACCGGAGCCGGGGAATCCATGCAGTCAGGATACACTTCCCTGTCCACAGCGGAGAGAGAGAAGCGGTTCCACGAAGGCCTGTGCGCCTACTGCACCTCCCCCACTCACCATCATGCCGTCTGCGCTCTCCGGCCGGGAAACGGCCAGACCAAGTGAAGTGGGGGAGGCTCTCATTTGGTCCGACAGGTCTCGCTTCCTTCCCTTTAATCGTTTCTTGGCTTGTGGTACAGGTGAATCTACAGTTGGGCCACAAACTGATCGGAACCTCTGCCTTCGTTGATTCGGGAGCGGCTGGCAATTTCATCGATCACAAATTCACCCTCCAACTGGGGATTGAAACTGAGGTGTTATCTCACAGCTGTAAAAATCACAGCTGTTGATGGTCGTCTCCTCTCTCATAGTCCTATCAATCGCATTACCAAACCCATCACCCTGATGATTGAAAACCACTCAGAGTCCATCCGCCTCCTCCTAATTCACCTCTCTTCTCCTCCTCTCATTCTATGACACCCGTGGCTGACCAAACACGACCCTTTGATCTCCTGGACCCAGAACCGCATTCTCCAATGGGGACCAACCTGCAGTGAACTCTGCCAGCCGGCTAAGGCAGAGACGTGCTTAGTCCGAGGCCCTCAACGTCTACCTGGAGACCATTCCCATCCCATAACGTGACCTGGTGGGGGTTTTCTGTAAGCGGAAGGCCGTCCGACTTTCACCTCATCGCCCCTACAACTTGGCGATCGACCTCCAGCCAGGCACGGGACCGCCCCGCAGCCGTCTTTACTCTCTATCTGCGGAGGAACACAAGGCAGTGGAGGATTACGTGGCCAAGGGTCTTCGCCAAGGCACCATTCGTCCCTCTACGTCTCCCGCCGCCACGGGGTTCTTCTTCGTAAAGAAGAAAGACAGGGGTCTCCGCCCGTGTGTCGACTATCGGGGGCTAAGCAACATCATCGTTAAGAACCGGCACCCTCTTCCACTCATTAACACCACCCTGGACTCTGTCTGGTGCCAAGTTCTTCACTAAGCTGGATTTAAGGAGTGCCTGCAATCTCGTCCGCATCAGAGAGGGAGACGAGTGGAAGACGGCCTTCATAACACCCACCGGCCACTACGAGACACTGGTTATGCCTTTTGGACTCTGTAACAGCCTCTCCGCCTTCCAACAACTCATCAATGACTTCCTCCGTGACATGCTGGGTCGTTGGGTCTTCGCCTACCTGGACGACATCTTGGTCTACTTTAAGATTCTGGAGGAACACACCCAGCATGTTTGAGCAGTCCTAAAGAGGTTGCTGGCCCACCAACTGTTCTGTAAGTTGGAGAAATGTGCCTTTCACCACCACACCACACCACACCACCACATTCCTGGGTTTCGTCATCTCCGCTAAGGGTGTGGCCATGGATCCTCAGAAGCTGGAGGCTGTGCGTTCATGGCCCCTGCCCACTTCGCTTAAACAGCTGCAACGTTTTCTGGGGTTCGCCAATTTCTATTGTTGATTTATCTGGGGCTTCAGTTCGATTGCGGCACCTCTGACTGCTCTCACCAGACCCACCACAGGACCTTTCCGACTCACCTCTGAAGCCATCACCACCTTCAATCTACTCTGTCGTCTCTTCACCACGGCTCCCATACTCATTCACCCGGATCAAACCAAACCATTCATTGTTGAGGAGGATGGCGCCGATGTGGGCGTAGGAGCCGTCCTCTCACAGCAAGGTCCAGACCAGAAACAACATCCCTGTTGTTTTTTCTCCAGAAAGTTCGATCCCACGCAGCGACGATATGGGGTGGAGGACCGTGAGTTGCTTGCCATCAAGTGGGCTCTGGAAGAATGCCATCACTGGCTCCAGGGCGGCAGTGTCCCATTTACGGTCTGGACGGACCATCAGAACCTGATCACCATCAAGAATGCACATCAGCTCAACCCAAGACAGGCAAGATGGGCCTTGTTCTTCGAACAGTTTCATTTTAACATATCGTACCGTCCGGGGCCGAAGAACATCAAGGCAGATGCACTCTCCAGGCAACATCAAGTGGAGGTTCCCCGGACGGAACCAGCATCCATCTTGCCACCTCATGTCATCATCGCTCCTCTCCGGTGGGGGTTAGAAGACAAGGTCCATCAGGCACAGACCTTGGAACCACCTCCAGCTGACACTCTGGATGGGAGGCTCTACGTGCCCACTGGGATGCGCCAGGAGGCTCTTAAATGGGCCCATGACTTGGCTCTCGCTGGTCATCCTGGCATCACCCGCACCATGTCCTTCTTACAACAAGCTTTTTGGTGGCCTAAGATGAAGGCAGATGTAAAACTATATGTGCAGGCCTGTTCGGTCTGCGCCCGATCCAAGAACCCCAACACTCCTTCAGTCGAAGAACTGGGCCGACTACCTCGTCTGGGCAGAACTCTCCCACAACCTCCACATCAACTCTGCCACCGGATGTAGCCCTTTCGAGGTATGTAATGGTTCCCAACCTCCAGTGTTCGAACATCAAGAGCCGGAGGTTGACGTCCCATCGGCCCAACGATTGGTCCACAGGTATCGACGGCTTTGGGAGAGAGCCCGGAGAGCCATCGTCACCACCAACACCCAGTTTGTCCGGCAACACAGCCGTCAGCACCCACCGAGATGATTGTTTCACATTGTTGACAGGGTCTACGTCTCCACCCGCCACGCCAACCTTCACATGGAATCCTGGAAATGTTAGCTGGTTTGTCAGATTATGACTTTGGGACCAGTCAGTTCCCATCATTTCAGTCCTCAACACAACACAGAAGTTAAGGGAGTCTTTTTTTTCGGTCTTGGTCTCGTCTCGACTTTGCCTTGGTCTTGACTCAGTCTGTCTTGGTCTTGGTCTTTTATTGGTCTTGATACCCTCTGGTCTTGGTAGTGTCTTGGTTTTTGTTTAGGCGGTCTTCACTACAAGTCTACCGACAACTAAGGTCCACATAAACTGAACTTAAATATCTAACTCAAAACCATTACAACCAATAACAGAACACAATCACTTAATCCTGAGTACACCCTCAGCAGGAACCTATCCTACGGCTATTACCCAGCTGGTGTACTCAGGATGTCAAAATAAAAGACTTAGACATAAAGAAAACCCCAGCGCCCCCCAGTGGCCGCTGACCAAGTGTGACAGTACCCCCCCTCCTGAGAACGCACCCCTGGGGCGTCCAAAACCCAAAAGCAAAAAGGAACCACACAAAAAAAAAACACACGAGGAAGGGAGAGCGGAGGACAGTGGTGGCAAGAGCAGTGTCCCATAGTTCCCTCTTGTCCCCCCCAACTGTCTGGGTCCAGGCTGGCTCCCCCATAATCGATGGACCCTCATCACTACCCTCCCATGACCCTGCTACCGGCCTCCATGAGGCCTCTAACCTCCCATTACAAGGGTTTAATAGGCCTGTTTATGGGGATAATGTGGGCTGGGGGCCTGCTTGCTTGGCTCCATGCATAAGCTAACCCCCCAGGAACCCTACTTCTAATGCTAGGCCTGGTGTTACGGGGATAGCTGGGGCTACCGAACTAGCGGGACCTATCCCTGTCTCTACCTGGCTAACTGAGCCCAGCAGGGGAATGAGTGGCTCAGCTAACTGGCCCTGCATCTTTTCTAAGGGACCAAAAAAGTCCCATTGCCCCCCTACTGTCTTCCACCTCGCTGCCCAGCTTTCCGATGCAGGCCTGGAGGCTGGAGGCTTTGACTGGTGCGCTGGTGTAGGTGGCTGTTCAGGGTTGGGCAGCTGTTCACCTTTGGGTGCGGGCGGAGGATGCCGCAGTCGGGGCACAGGCACTGGATGCAGCTGTGTCACTTGCTCCATGACGACCACACTCTCTTGCTCCGTGCTGGTCGCGCTCTCTCGCTCCACGCCGGCCACTCTCTCTGACTCCGCGCTGGCCGCACTCTCTTGTTTCACACCCGCCGCGTTTTCTGGCTCCGCGCCGGCCGCGCTCTAGTTGTTTGGAAGCGTTGGTGTTTCCCTGGGGCATGCAGTCACCCCACGAAATATCTAACTCAAAACCATTACAACCAATAACAGAACACAATCACTTAATCCTGAGTACAGCCGCAGCTGGAACCTATCCTAGGGCTTTTACCCAGCTGGTGTACTCAGGATGTCAAAAAAGACTTAGACATAAAGAAAACCCCAGCGTCCCCCAGTGGCCACTGACCATACGTCACAAGCACAGGCACCCAAAACATTTGCCTTTTTCGGCGATTGTCTGCTGTTTACTCACAGCTCCATTGTGTTAAATAAGAAAGTTATCTAAGGAGAGATGAGGGATTTTCTGAGGGTTTTTTTTGCTGTTGTTCATTAATTGTCCACAGATTAAATAGCCTACCTAATTTTCCCATCAGTTCAGTTTGCTAGCTGCTGAGACCCCCCATGCCAAAGAGCATGTAGCATACTCCATGCATATAACTTATTCTCTACTTTGCATGTTTTCAGTGAATAATTATTTCATTTTAGCCTAAGATTATTGGAAGAGTGAGTTAGTTTATAAGCGGTCTGTCAAGGTTGCTGAAATGAATTCCAGGACTTTTTGTACACTTCATAGGGGTGATGGCATACATTAGCACTTGTTTAAAAAATTATGCACTTGTTTAAAAATTGTTCTGTTTCACACATTATTCAGTAGGGATACATGGCATCACACTTATTTTTTTCAATCTGATATGCAAAAGTCCTATCAGGTGCTTAAAAAATGAATTCTTTATGATTTCTATTAGAAACACCAGCATAACCTAGACATCATCGAGGGGTTGCCCAGATAGCCCTGCACTAAACAGTATCATGAATGGAGTTTTTCCACTGAAAGAGAAATATAGGCCAGGACTAGTCCGTCTGGGCAACTGGGCCTAAAAGTGGCATTTGAAGGACTTTACCTTTGTGTTAGGGAAACCATTGCATAAACTGACAAATGATGTGCTGTTACAGAGCATTCACTTTGTCACATGTGGAGGTCTGCGGCTGTGAAGCATAAAGAAAAGGGAGAAAGTGAAAGTACCTATCCTACTTATTTTCAACATCAACAACATGTCAGGATAGATTTTTCAGTATCGGTATTCACCAGTGTTAACTTTACTACACAATTCCATTTTACATACTTCACTTGAAGAGTTTATTATGAATAATAAGTATTTATGCATTTAGACATGCTTTTAACTCATTCTGACTAGAAAATAAAACTGTAAGTGGAAAATAAAGCTACAAATCACAGAACAGGTTAAAGAAAAAAGGTGGATTGTGACACCCTGTCCAGATGGCTGGATGCAGCCTACACGGCATTGCACAAACCCAGTGGGAACAGCTGAGATGAAGTACCTCCTGGGCAGGAGTGTGCTCCCACTAATACGGGTCACTTCAAAATCTGTGAACCAATAAATCAGAAAAATAGGTAGCACGTAAAAATGCAGCGATAAGGCCTGCAATGTTAACATAGTTGAAGTCACCGTGTTGTTAGAGTGGACTGTGTGACCAGCTTAAACATTTATATTCTGTCTGAGCCACGCTCATGCACTCGCGCCATTTGTTCCGCTTAAAAAAACTGTTTCCGCTAGTCACTCTGCTCAAGGTGCAGTCTATTGTGTGGTGTGACAGCCTCACGACAGGCCATGGTGGTGGCATGCGCCTTTTCCGCGCCGCTTTAATTTTTCATGCGTTGCTTTGCCTCGAAAATCACTTTGACCCAAATTAAAGGGCTATTGGAAAGCCTGCACGCGGTCTGGAATGCAGAGCAGGGCCGAGGGAACGGCAAGGCGTTTATTTAACTGTCCACTGGAGCAGAAATATCAGAGAGAGGCAGAGGCTTGAGCTGCCCAGGGGCAACATGTGAAGCCAAGAAAGATTCCCCGAGGATAAGAGGGAGTTCTGTAACAGAGCCAGGTGAGACAATGAAGACCAAGTGGACTCCATATCTCATGATCCCTGACCTCCAGGCAATACTGAACATTTAATGGAAAACAGAAGCTTCCTTAATGCCTTGCACTAGAGTAATGGTCCACTGAAAAAAAATGTGAGCTGGCCATATAGCAGTCAGTGAAGTAGTAGTCAACCAGTGTTTGCGTGTTTAATTTTGACTAGAGCTATGTCACCAAGACATTTCCAAGACATTTTAGACACATATATACATTTGTAAGCTTTGTAATAATAAATATCATCAGTTGTATTGAAAGTAACGTCTTCTTTCCCCAAAAAATCCAAACAACCTAATTTGGTAAGTTCAGTTTCTGCAGACCTACCTTTGCTATAGGCATGAATGACATCTCTCAGCAATGGAATATGAAGCTACAATATATGTCACCAAACATTCAACTAATGTTCTCACCCCTGATGACAACGCCGACCTCATTTTGCCTTAAACAGGACTGAGAAACCTGCTTTAGACATGACCTCCCTCAAGCATAATTGGGAAATGTGAGAAGTAGACAATATACCTGTAAGTTAACAGTTGTTGTCACTCTCCTAATTAATCTTAATAAAGGTTGGCTGTGATAAACTACCTCAGCAAAATCACATGAATAATGGGCAAAAAAAATGGGCAAAGTGCTTAGTTTACTTTTTTTTCACATGTTTAGACCAGAAACGACCACCATTTGTTACAACCTGTGGGAAGGCAGCAGACCCATGAACCGAATCTGCATTGCTTAGAGCCAGAGCAACTGTTATAGAACAATTAAATGAAAACAGAAATAACAAAACATTTAAAGAAAAGACAAAAGAGAAGGGGGAAAAAAGAAAGACAGGGGAGAATAGAAAGGGTAAATGAAAAAAGGGATAAAAATAGAAAAGTGAGTAGAGTAATTGAGAGTAAGAAGCCTGGGAGCAAAGGATCATGATAGTGGGAGCATAGAGACAGAAGACATGTAAGTAAGCAAGGAATAGGGAGGTAAAGCGAGAGA
Organism: Brachypetersius gabonensis; assembly: GCA_037577145.1. NCBI lineage: Eukaryota > Metazoa > Chordata > Actinopteri > Characiformes > Alestidae > Brachypetersius > Brachypetersius gabonensis. The sequence continues at coordinate 9,060,867 of JBBJLR010000029.1, forward strand.
AAGTGAGACAGAGAGAGAATGAGCAAGAGAGAGACTGACCTATTAAAAGATAGGAAACGGGAGTAAGAGAGTAGAGCAGGAATGGGACACGGTAGATCAAAAGAGTCATGGTGTGTAAAAAGAAATTAATCAAACATAGACTGCAGAACAACAAATGAATGAAAATGGTGGGAAAAGAAAGTAAAAAGAGGTGAGGCATAGAAGGTTTGTGAATGAAGAGACTTACAGAGGATAGCGCAATTAAATGGCGGGGACACGTACTGGGTGGCCGTGCTAGTGATGCAGACAGAAAATGCTATAACTGGAGATAACACAGGAAGGGAGAAGATGAAGGAAAATACAACAGAAAGCAGAGTGCTCAATTCACTTATTCCCCAAAGCACGCATGTTTTTGGCTGTGGGAGGAAACCGGAGTCCCCGGTGGAAACCCACACGGTCACGGGGAGAACATGCAAACTCCACACAGAAAGACCCTGCACCCAACCCGGGAGTCAAACCCAGGACCTTCTCGCTGTGAGGCAACAGCGCTAACCCCTGTGCCACCGTGCCGCCACGACTAACCCATACGAAAAAATTTATATAATACAAAATATATTATAGACAATATATTTTCACTACAAAAAATACATGGACTAATATATTGACCAAAATATATGACCCAAACACCAATATATTTTACATATATTTTAAATATTCAAAAAATTGCCGCTTTGGTATATTGTAGTATATATAAATGTATTTTATATAATAAATAAAATACATTTATATATAGAAAATTCATTTTTCATTATATTTATTTTCAATGTATGCAAACATATATGTAAATTAATACATTACTTATATATGACAGGTATACAACTTTTTGAAGACCAGCCCAAATCCTTAAACTTTAGGCCACCACTGCGCTGTATGTATTTGTTTGTTCTAATTGTCACTTAAATTTTACAATATGCTGATGAATCAATGTATTTGCAGTCATATATTTAACATATATTTGAGAAATATATGGTATGTGAATATATTACTTAAAATATATTTATAAATACATTTTTTACTTAGACAACATAAATTCCAATATACTGCAATATATTTCATTTCCGTTTGGGAACAATAATGAGGGGGCATAAATAGTGTCACTAATATGAAAGTTAAATGAAAACAACAGTGTAAAGACAGGTGGGTTAAGAAAGTAGAAAGGAGGGAAAATACCTCTCCCAGGCAGCTGCCTGGGGTACCTCTACTGGAATGTTACAGCAGCCCCTCTGTTAATCCATGTTGGAAGTCACATATTAAGGTCCAAAATGTCCCGGGATGGGACCCAACAACTTCTTTCAGGGTTGTAGGCCTTCCAGTCAGCAAGCTTGGTCACCACCTATTGTTGTTATTTGGCCTGGAGTAGAGTGACTCTGGCTGTCCTCCATGTGAGGTACCAGCACTATATGAACCTCTCAGCTGAGGGAACCCCTACCTCCTTCACCTGGTCATTGTACATCGAAGGCTGGAATCCACTGAGGCATTCAAAAGGGGACATTTTAAGACCTGAATGATGCAAAAGTATAGCAGCCATATTTAACCCACACCCACTGAGAGAACCAGAAGGAAGGATTTGCTGAAGGCAGGCACCACAAAGTTATCTCAAGGTCCTGGTTGTCTCTCTTCATTTGGACTTTGGATTGGGGTGGATCCTGACTGAGAAGCAGAAGGCCCCTAAACCGTGAGGTAAACTGTGGCCTATAGTCCAAAACAAGTCTAACTAGATGCTGCACCATACGTTCTGCCATCTCTTTGGCAGATAGAAATTTAGGAACAGCGATAAGTTTGCAAATTTTGAAAAATCTGTCAACAATGTTCAGTACCACAGTATTTACATTAGACTTTGGGAACCCTAGAAAGAGTAAGAGCAGAGCCTGGCTGGCATGGTTAGAGGCTGCAGGCTGCAGTGCGGGTGTTTGTTTTGGGAGCAGATGGTGTATGCATTGACAAAAAGTTTGCTGTCCTGTCCTGTGTTAAGCCACCAGAAATATTTTAATGAGTAATAGGATACGCAGAATCCTGGGTTGGGCAGTGAAGCGAAAAAGCTATGGTGGGACTGAAAAAGCTATGGTGGGACATGGAGACAATGGGACAGGCAATCTGTCTGAGGATTCTCTCCTCACTGAGCATCCCTGACCGAACATCCCTGACTTCACATCCCAACACACAGGTGTCACAACCCAATAAGCAGGAATGATGGGATCAGGTTCTTTAGGGGTCTCATGGAAGCATGGGAGGATGTCACACTTGATGTTTTTAGTCCTGGGTGTAAAAGATAATGTGAAATTGAACCTCCTGAAGAAGACAGCCTAGTGAGCTTGCCATGGATTGAGTCTTTTGGCTAACTAAATATATTCCAGATTTTTGTGGTCTGTCAAAAGGGTGGTAAGCCCCTTTGAGCCATTCATCTAGAGGTAGTTTGACTGTTAGCAGTTTACAATTTACTGCACCGTAACGTCTACCGAGGACAGGCAGCGTGTGTAAAAAGTGCAAGGGTGGATTTTACCATTGATGTAACAATCATTAGGTTAGTGTGTAGCTGAACGGCTTTCTCCTTATTGAATAGTAAGCACAGTCCAACGTGGTGTCGGCAATGGAGGAAACAGAGCATGTAGTTATGAGAGGCTGGTTAATTTCCTATCTCAACGTGAATATGACAGTTGCTGTTTTAGCTCCTCCAATAAAGAAGACTATGAGCACCTCTGAGTTTTACCCACTGAAAGTCTATCGCATAGTCAGCCACACTCCTTGCCCACAGACACACAATCTCTCACATGAACACAGTGCTTCCTTGGAAAAAGGCCACCTTGGAGCATTTGTTGAGAAAGAGGTGTGCTTGAATTTGCAGAGAAGAATCCTACAGCACCCTGTGTTACCATCATGCTTCTTAGATGTGCCTATGCATGAGAAATCTGATGGAGGGGTGTGGCCAACCAGCAGAGGAGGTGCAGGGGCAGGCCCAGCCATGGCTGGATGAGTAACAGGGTGGCAAATGACTTGAAGAGCTTGTAAGGCCTGAGTGAGCTATGACTGTCCATCCAAGAGATGATTCATGGCTTCTTCATGGCTATGGCAGCTCAGAGGCAGCCATAGGCTCGGTCACGCTGTTATTTTCCCTGGGGATCAGGCTGCGAACCTGGGCTGATAAGAGAGCTAAAGAATGTGATGAAGGGAGCAAGGAAGTAAGGAAGGGAGGGATCAGGATCATGCTATACCGCACATGAAGACAAAGGAGTAAGAGGCACAGTAAGAAGGAGAGAGGGGAGGAGAGAGAGTGACTTAACAAAAGACAGGGAGCAAAGGTAATAAGAGAGCAAGAGATTCGAGTGGGAATGGGACACGGTAGATCAAAAGTGAGGGCGTGTTCAAACCTAAATAAATCATAATGTAGACTGCAGAATAACACATGGGTGCAAATGAGAGGAAAAGAAAACAAATGAAGGAGGCAAAAAAGGTTTATGAATAAAGAGACTTACAGAGGATAATGTAATTAAATGGCCGCCTGGGGCACTGCTACTGGGACATGGCACCACTACAGTAATGCTAATTTCTGTGAAGTATAAGTGTTATTTTAGCACCAGGCTAACTTTGAGTGCTGGGTATAACATTACCATGCTTAAATAGAAGATGAGCTTGAATACATATTGAGCAGAAACAGAATTTAAAATTGAAAATTGTTGAAAATGTACAATCTAAGGGGCATTTATCCTATTTAAATACATTCATGATTAAACATATGACAACACAGCTATGGACAAAAGGAAGAATTGTCTGAAAGACAATTATTTTGATGCTACATATTTTATTTAGGTGTAAATTAAGCATACATTCGATTCAAGCAAATTCAATGAATCCATTTTTTCCTGTGTGCAGCATAAAGGCACTGTACTACTGATGTTTTACCACACATTTACATTTTGTGCGCAATCAATGTTTCATTAATACAGCAAGCAGTCATGAAGTGCAAGAAATGTTCTGCAGAGCACAGCTTCAGAAAAAGCTCTTCTGCTGCCTTATTCATATTCATATATTTTATTTCTCTCATCTGGAGGCCAGAATTCTCTGACTCAGGCCATGCATCATTCATGACTGCATCTAACGCCATCAGACTCACAAACTGATTCTCAGATACAGCATGCACGTCAAGCCAGATGACAGACCCGCTCTCTCTCCCGCCTAATTGCTTGCGAGAGAGCTGTGCGAACAAATCAGCAGTGCATGCTTAGTTTAGTTTGATTGAGAAATTTGTGCAGATTTCTCCAGACTGTCGGAGGAATTGGATCATTTTAATTTCTGATCTTTTCAGTGTTATTCTTGAGCAGTTATCCTGACGGCTCTTGAAAATAGCTGATTGCTGCTTTTTTGGCATTTACAAAGTGGGCCTTCTCCTTTGCATAGATTATAATCTGATAAGGGTCTGATGTTAACGCCTAGTTCCAACAAATGGATACATACATTCAAGGATAGCACTCCATGAGCCCAAAAGTCAACTAATGGAAATGCGTGTATGTTGAAAACCAAAATTTCATTAGAAGCATGGAAATTCAAGAGAAAATGAGAATTTTTTAAATATCAACATAAAATCTCAGAATTTCTGAGTATTTGGTGGAGGCTATTTATTTATTTTTTTGTCATTGTGTCAGTACGAGATGACGTCAGCAAAGCAACTGATGATTATGCATATCAACTGTACAGAATGATTCTTTTTCACTTTTCTTGTCAACAGTTTTCTGTGTTTAAAATTATTTTAACATGCCCAGAGACTTTTGCCTGTCCAGTGATATCTATCTATATATAAAAATGGGTATATTTCCTTCATATATCACATTTACTGTTTGTTTCTAGTAGGGACTGGTGATCTGTTTGGCTGTTGTGAGGCTCCAGCACCCGTGCAACCCTGGTTAAGTGGTTCAGATAATGGATGAATGGATAGATGTTTACATCTAAAGGCTACTTTGTAATTGTATGTTTCACAAGTCATATCTCCAAGGCAGGAAATATAAATAGGCTACAGCAGTAGTATGTATTTTTTTGGAATTTGTATGTTGTTTTTTTTGCTGTGTGTTTGAGTGTGTGCGTGTGTCGCAGCTGTTGGACAGCATCAGAGAGAGAGAGAGAGAGAGAGAGAGAGAGAGAGAGAGAGAGAGAGAGAGAGAGAGAGAGAGAGAGAGAGAGAGAGAGCGAGAATTTAATTTTCTACAGGTGTAGCCATGCGGTTGCAGTATTAAAAGCATGATTTCTCAAAGCCATGGTCCAGAGGTCATGAATACAGTCCCGTCTTTTGCACAGCACCTCTTTCTGGTGTCCACTGACTTTGACACTCAATGGTACCCTGGGCTTTTGTGCACTATTGAAAGCCAAACTGCACAAGGGAGCCAAGTAAAAAGGCACTCAGTGGAAATCATCAGTACATTTTGCAGGAAGTGTGTAAACTCTCCAACTTGCTATGTGCAACTTTTTGCATGCTGGCGATGTTTAAGAAAAGAGCATATGTTTAGTAAACTTCGACACTGAAGAACATAATACAAAATTAACATGTTAAACAAAAGGTATGTAATATATTGCGTTCAATGTTTGCATTTAAAGTGTTTGATGAGAGTTAAATCCTTGCCTGCATTAGACACATCATAAAAACAAGATGATTTGTAAATACTGGCAGGCAAAGCAGCAATAAGACCTTATAATCTATGTAAGGTGTCTGTGTAAGTCATGACAGCCTGAGTAGTAAACCTTTGATAATCTTCCTACTTCGGACTCTGTGGAAAATTCATTTAAGATGGCAGAACTTTCCTGCATTATTATTTTGGTTTTAACATGCTGACATATTAAAATTGCTAAGGAAATAGAGATTTTGCCTTCAAAGTCATTTTTGAAGCATTGCTAATGTGATGCCCAACATTTTTCACACAGTATTGCCCTGCCAAATAATGAGACTGAGATGACTACCTGTCACGAGCTTGGAGGCATTATGCTAGGCATTTAAATACAGGCTGACGAACATGTTGGACATTTTAACATCGCAACGTTTTCCAGCAACCTCAGCTTGAGCAGGTCTGTCACTCACGTTAATAAACGCAAAGTGATGTGAGTTTCTTCAGTTTCGTGCCAAACGCAGCCAAACCCCAACCACATTTTTATCATTATCTCTCAAGGCTTTTATTAGCGCTCATTAGTGCTCACCCCATCATCACCTCTTCCTTTGACTTTCCCTGTGATAACCTGTGAACAGAGAGAGGCCCAATCTGAGACTGCAGAGGATAAATCTCCTTCACCCTCCTGTTCCAGAGCCATCTCACGCTAATACTCATCGAGTTGGAATGCATTGTGGTTACCTCTAGTTATAAATAATCTCCCACTCTGTGTGTGTGTGTGTGTATGCAGAACCATGTTGCCAAATATTTTTGTCCCATTCTGACTTATTTTTCTTGGCCATGGTTTCAAAAACAAGGAGATTTCACAGGACCTGGAGAGAGTAATTAGCATTAGTGCCTGTTCATTTCAATAAGATTTACTCACTGGTGCATGAACACCCCAAAGTACATGTGCTGAATTCGTCTGGCTCCAAAATTTGAGTCATAAATTTCAGATGACTAACCACAGTGTAAACCCAGGGATCTGATGTGTAAACAAGCCTGACTGGCTAACGATGGTCATGACAACAACTGAATTTTGTGCCTCTGCGGTGGTGCATTAGCAATCACATTGCAGCAAGAGTTATAAAAAAAAAGCTGTTTTTTTGCTTTAAAATACCCTAACCTCAAAAGACTAATGGAATAAGAATTAGCATAAAAAACAAATACAGACTACAGCTATTTTTTAAATGGAATTCTACAGAACTACATCAATTTTCTTTACTTTTTTTGGCATATACAGGATATATATGCAGTACTGTATATCTGTCCTCTGTTGGTGGAACTTCCTTCACTGTCAGTAATGTTCCCTAGTGTCCCAACAATGTAAGTATCCCTTCCAGGGTATAACATGTGCTTTAAAATCTAATTGTGTATCTTAAATATCTTGTCTTATATACACTATTCGCATTCCCAGGCAATGGTGGCATATTTGCACATTTTGTTCATTTAATTATTTTAAATATAAAAAAGAAAAAAAGCCTAGAGTTTGAAAAGGTGTTTGAAATCAATGCCAATTTGAATGTAAACTTGGTACAATGCCCATTCCGGACAAAAGGTACTAAAGACGTAACCAGTAACAGCATTTGTATCCTAAAAGATGGGTGTTTTTTTAGTTCAACCCTGGCTCACTCTCAGTTGGTAATGGTTATACAAATAAAATATCAATATATGAAATGAATGAAACGTCATGTGGGTGAAAACTCCATGTTTGTAATACTTTAAAAAAAGATTTGAAAAAGACCTCAATACTCTTTTAAAAGTGCTGCCAGTCAACACTGTCAAGTGCTGTCTGGTGCACTGTACCTCGTAACTCAGGCTCTGAAAATGTGAAGGCGCTACTGTATAATTTCTCAGTTTTTGTGTGCCAAGAGACTGCCAGACCGTCTCTGACATGGACGACTGCAATGATCAAACCTCCATCAGTCTTTGGTATTGACCTTCTCGTCCTGCACCTGACATCTGTGTTAAACAAATGATTACAAATGCATGGTCCCATGGAAAAATACCTCTGTGGAAAGATGGCTTTTAAATTGGTGGATTCACATGCCATTTCCCTGTATTGATTGGCTTAATGCTGGTTGGAGTTTCAGTGTTTTCAGTTTGGAGCTCAGGAACTGATCGGATCCTGATGAAATTTTTCAAAACGCACGGGGACTGAGCCAACCCAACTGTTGCCTAGAGAGTGAAACGTGTCATTAGTGTCACTTTTCAAGAGAGAAATCAATCCATCTTGCCTTGTTTGTTATCTTCACAAAACTGTGAGGGTGTGCACACTGTGTGGGAGTTTTTGCTCACAGGCCTCGAACATCTCTAACATGGCCAAAAGGCCAAACGTGTGTTCTATTCTCAGTTTATGCAAAAAGCAAAAAAAGGTTCTGGTAAGTGTTTTTTTTTTCTGTGGTGCAACATCTCATGGGTGCATGGAGTTCTTTAGAAAACACAGTTAGCTAAAGCTGGACATAGCCTGGGAGAATGCACCCTACACTGTAATAAGTCTGCCAAGAGGACACATACATACTGTCATCTTAAAAACAATGGTGGTAACTTATGCAATGCGTCCAGAGTAGCAATTAGCATAGCAATGGTGTTACATTTTGTTATCTAGAGAAGGTCTTTGTAAAGCTGGAAAATTTATAGACATCTGTAAAGACACGCCACATGTGCCATTCCATGTTTGCTATGTTGACATACATAATATGAATATTTTTTTTCAGGGTCATTACTATGTTCCCTTGGCCCTTTATTTACTCACTGATTTTTTTTATGTTCCTCGGGACCTACTTCCCTGCTTTGTAATATGAAAACAGCATTATGTTCTCATGGCCTGATGTTGCCTTAATCTTGTTTCCTATACAAAACTAACATTTGCACCTCTTATGCATACTCTGGTATAACATGTTCAGTTATTTTTTTTATTATCGTCTACCAGGGCTGTGGGCAGATTTAGGAATGAACTCAGCAATTCCAATGCAAACAAGGGAACTGGAACTGGAAGTGGAAATCAGTTCAATGAAATTCAGTTGCATTTTTTTTTTTTTTGCTGTTTTGTAACACTTATTTGAGATCACAAATACTAAAATACATTTGATTGTACATGAAAAACAAAGTGATGTATGAAATGTAAATTAAATAAAACTGAGAAATTTAAACTTATTAATGAATGATGAGTGAATGGTACATTAGCATTTGAATATTCTGTCTTATGGTAGCAGATGAGGCAGAAATGGCTACATATTCTCCTCTGAAGATTGTCACTGTACGTTGCTCTGTTGGATATATGATCAAGGATACCACAATGCTTACAGACTGCACTGTAGTTTTCTGAAGTTGAAAAAAATTGATTCTTTACAGATGTCTTCCCAGAAATATCAGAATTCTCAGCCATTTCCAGTTTAATATGGATTCCAAAGCTCAGTGTTAAGATTGCACTCCAGAGTTCAAACACAAACCAGATTCTCAATACAGTCCAGGATCTACTGGTTAGGGAGTTGGCCCTGCGATCAGAAGCTTGTGTGTTTGAATCTCAGGACTGTTATTGGCACCACTGAAGTACCCTTGAGTAAGGTATCGTCCCCACATGCTGCTCCCCAGACGCTGTGTTCCTGGCTGTCCGTTGCTTCACTTGGTGAATGGGTTAAATACAGAGAAAGAATTTCATGCTGTTCACACTGTGTGCTGTGGTGTGTTCACAACTTTAGATGATCACTTTACATTTTATTTTACAAATGTCCTTTGTTAATAACCTGAGGTTGTGAATCTTCTGGGAAATGCTATTATAATAAAAATTAGGAAAATATTGTATGGACAGTAATTTTCCATGTGAAAAAAATGCAATTAGTACATTTGTATTTTTCTTACTATAGAAATAAAATGATCATGTATACCATTACTCTAGTATTTTCCTTATGTTTGTCTTGTATGTGGTTCATATCATTTAATGTATACTATTTAACAAATTAAGTCAGATTATCTTTTTTGTGTTGTGTGGAATTTATTTGAATTCAGTTCTGCTTCTTGATATCCCAATTCCTGATATCCCAGATTTATCAGCTGCAGGCAATTTCAATTCCAGGAATTGAACTGGAATTAACAATGCATTCTCAAATCAGTCATAAACTTAATCCGAAATGATTACAAATGGATATACAGCATTCTGGAATAAAACTCTTAAAGACTCCAAAGTTCATTGATGCCCATGTGGCGAAGGCTAACCTGTCTTGCTCCCACAGAAGAGTAAACAGTTGAAAACGTCAGTGCTGTCTATGAGAGAAAGATGTCAGAGCACAGTGCACTGCAGCTTACTGTGTATGGAGATGTGTAGCTGCAGACCAGTCAGAGTGCCCATGCTCACCCCGTCCACCTGGGAAAGCAGCTACAATTATGTTCAGTTTTAGTTCCCACTCACTCCCTCTGCTCCTCCAAGGAACATAGTCTGGCTCTGCCATCCCTACACACAAGGTAAACCCAGTCCAGACTCTTCTCTTTTGTGGTTCCCCACTGTTGGAATGAGCTGCCAACAAGAGCAGGAGTTTCAAAAACCTCCTGAAGACTCATCTGTTCAGAGAGCATCTCCTCTCCTAATCTCATTGCATTACTCTTGAACTAAGATTTAGCACTTAACACTCTCTTCGGCTTCTCACACTGTTCGGAAACTTAAATTTTTCCTCATATTGTTAGTCGCTTTGGATAAAAACGTCCAAATGATTGTAATGTCATGTAACGTAATGTACGAAGGGCATGCAACCATCAGACAGTGGAGCAATGCAAGAACGTCATCTGGTCTAATAAATCATGTTTTCTTAAACTTCCTTTGGACAGTCAGATCTGTGTGTCACTTTTCTAAAGAGACAATCAGTGTTATTCACTTCAAAGTGACAAATCAGTGTGTATAGCCCTGTGAACGGCAATAGGAACATACATACAGTCTGTTCTTAGTGAGAATAGTTAAAAACAGATTATACCAGATGGCTCCTTTCTTGAGCCAGATTTAGTAAAAAGCAAAAGTAATACCAATCTAGCTGTACTCCTTATTTTATAATCTGTACAGAAATTGGAATTAATTGTAATTAATCTAAGTCAAAAGCAATCCCTTCCAATGGAACTGAACTATTGCTGATTCATTTACCAAACATGGTCGTCTGTTACTTAAGAAATAACTCGAAGTATGAAAAACAAATCATGTGCCATTTCATTTTATACCTCATTTCCCAGGCTAAGCAGATAACCCATTATTGCCTCGTGGCAGAAGGCGGTATCAGAAGAGAATGCTCCTCTAATGGAGCTGGAATTAGCTAAGCTAAGTGCTTCACACTCCAAAGGTCAGGGTTAGCAGTGATGGAATATTAGCTTGTGTTGCACAAATGAAATCAACTACTGCTGTGCTCTTAAGAAGACATTTTGAAAGAGAGAATAAAGGGGGAATGTGTTTCAATGAGCTCAGGAGGACTGAACTGCCTGAAATTAGCATTTTGACAATATGCAATTTATGTATTGTTCCTTTTGAGCTTATTCTTCATTATCTACAGGATAGATGTTCTAGATTAATGGTGGTGTATAATTATGTGTAAGTGTGAGTAAGTATGTGTAAGTAACAAATTAGAGTTTGACAGTACATAACAGAGACACACTGTACAAAACATGCCTGGAATGGGGATTTTCACATTCCAGTGGTCGCAGCACAAGGCTTTCTTTCCTTAGACATACAGCCCTAGAAAAAAATTCAGTATGTATATTTGTTTTGTTTATATTTGTTTAGTTTCAGATCTTCTAGTTTTAGTGCTAAGATAAAAGCTGTGATAATGGGTGCATGACAAGGGTCAGATTATCTAGTTATTTCCATATGAACCTAAAACTATGCATTTTGGTGAAATGTTTAACAATTTCAAAACAGTTCTTGTACAATTTATGTACACCAAAGCAATAGGCTCACCTAGTCACCTAGAAATCCTCATTTCTATGAACCGGGCACCAATACATCTTCACAATTTTTATGTTCAGATATAACTTTCCATGCATTGCTCTGTGTTTGTCCACTGCAAAGGGAGCATGTCGCACAATGGTTAGCATTACAGCAATCCAAAGAAAATGTAAAGGTAAACCCATATTCGCCTCTTAGTTTAAATTCCCGGAAGGTCACTGGACAAAAGTATTGGGAGGTGGCGAGGTGAACGGTTTTCAGGGAATAACTCCTGATCTACTCGGGCTAAAAATACAAATGAGGGCTCGTTGGAAAGATCCACTGAAGATCAATCAAACTGTGGAGATTGAAGTGTCTGGTCTGAGTGCTTGGGACACCACTGCGTGGTGAACGGTTTTCGAGGAATAACCCCTGATTCACTGGGAATAAAAATACAAATAGGCCTCGTTGGAGTGCACTGTGGGGAAATTTGCTTCCACGGTGGCTACAGCCTGCCCTGAGTCCCGTTGTGTGAAAACATCCACAAAACAGAAAAAAAAGGCAGAGGATATTTGGAGTTTCCTCGTTATTGTGGGGATTTTTGCATAAAACTATGAGTTAAAAAAACTCCTGCTCCGTGTAAAACTGGGGATTTACTGTATTTCCTTTCAGCATTTTTCATACTTTTTGCTCCATCCTCTTTTTTAGACCTGTCACAAACTTTTTAAGTGATGTAGACATCCTTAACAGTGTACACTTTGTAGGCTTTAGCAGTAATAGTACACAGGTTCTACCTAGTATACAGTTACGTTTACCGTTATATAAGAACATAACTGCCAGGATTCCACTTCTAAATTAAACATACACTGAAAAGGGTTTTTTTTCCCTTTTTATCTAATTTCTGTGTTGCAGTGGACCATTTAGTTGGGATTTAGTGTCCCATCCATTAAAAGATTCTTTAGGGAACCAAAAGTTGGTCTGCTAGCATAGCTGTAAAGAAAGATGAAGGGTGATGAAATGTATTCTTACAATCACACTGATGCAAACCTCAGCAGGCCACAAAGGCCAGCTCTCATAATTATCATCACTTTTTAAGACTGCAGGCATAAAGTGATCTTTTCCATGCTAGTTAACAATTAGTGGTAACACTTTCACCAATGCTGTTCAACACAACTCCCAGCTCTCGAGGGCAGGTTTCACACATAATTTAGTTTTAAGTAAACTGCAGTAGACAGGCGTTTAAGCAAGGGGGTATTTTTTTGCCTCCTAGACAGAAACACTCCGTTTTCTTTTTTGCTAGGCTTCTAGACAATGCATCATGCATCAGAAAAATGCTATAAAACATTGCACTTGCACACTAGAGATCTGAAATGAATTCCCATTCCCAGTGAAACCCTATCAAACCTCCAGTCTGAAAGAATGTGTGCTTTGATCTTGATAGAGTTCACCATACAAAGATCCGGAGAGTATATTCTAAAAACAAGAAGTTCTTAAATGTCTTTATGGACAGTTAAATTATTTGGAGGTACTTTATACTTTAAAAATGTTCTTCACGCTCATTTTATTTGTAAAGTCCATTCTGCATGGATATCTGCAAATGTTAGTGACACAAACACTGATGGCTGGTGAGACGTAGTCATGGTCAAAATAGCCCCAGTGGTCAATCTATAGACTACAACTGGCATTTTGTACATCCAATTACTTCCTCAGTGAAATGGTATGAAAGCATTAGCAGAGAAGAAACAGAATGGAACTTGACAGAAGCCCAGAGTACATAGATCTAATTCTCCAAGCTGTCAGTCTCATTGGCCTTTAAAGCAGGGAAGGGAATCAGCATGAAGGAAATAAAGCAATTACATAAAGAAAAAACTCGTTTCTCATAGTCACTTTCAGGCTCATTCTAGATGCAGCTGCAGACCTAGCGGATTTTGTGGCATCGCATACTTATGGTTGCTCAGCCAGATGGATGAACCGTGATTGCTTCATCAGGTCAAAATATCTTTTTACCCTCAATAACAATGGACAGAGTGCATGGTTGCAGGGGTGTGTTATCAATAAACAGAGCTCGAGATACGTCCATGTCATAAATAATATTCTTTTCATAACGGCAACAATTGGATTCCTCAGTGTCTCAGTCTAGTGTGTAAAATTCATTTGGATTGCCTGGGCAAGTATATTTTTCACATTGACTGTAAAGAAAAGACAGCGAAGTAATTCATTTCCTGATAAGAAGATCCATCTTGATTTTGCAGTCAGGGCAAAGTCATACTTAACACATTTCACACACAATTAAACCGGAAACCTAAAAGACTGGTATCAGGAACATTAATCAGAGGGAATGGGACGATCCAGCCTCGTTTTGAGGGCCCACAGCAAATGCACTAAAAGCTTCTCTCTCAGTAAATCAATATCCAGGGCTGCTCAAATGTGCGCAATAAAACGTTTTCAAGAGACCACAATATTACTATATCAAATATCGCCATTATTGCCATCACCTTGGCTTATGAGTCCCATCCTTCTCCTGCATTACAAGCCGATTGGATGTGTGTGTCAGAAGGGAGGTGTCTTCTCGTGCTGCCACAAAATCAGTGTCCGGTGATTCGGCGGGCTTGCTTGACTGAACCCTCCTTTCCCTCCCATTCACATAAAAACGGAGATTTACCCATTCATCAAAGCGGAAACTGGATTCGTCTCTGCTGCGCTTTGGCAGGCTGGCTAAATGAGTTATAGACCCATTTAGCCCTTCATCACCCATGGATCACTGTGCGACAGCCAGCTTCAGATGAGGAACTCGATGGAACAACAGAAAAATCCTTGCCAATTACCAGATCCAATACCCCTCGCAACTGCCTCCTGCCTTCTGTTGTCCTTAAATACATCTGCAAGCACTTCATTTTAACTTTATTTGTTTGAAGACAACATCTGATAGGCTGTAGGTGTGCTGGAAGTGCTTCATCACTGTGTTCTGCTGCTTTAAAAGGAAATTCAATCAGTTCTGCTTTAAAGTGCCTCAGTATGTGACAATAATTTAGACAAGGAATCACTTGTCTCCGACTGTGTTTAGAGCATCCAAACCAGCTCTACCAGCTAAAACAGTAATGTGGCAAGTACACATTTGCCTAAAGTGAGTACAGCACAAACACGTATACTCTGTCTAAACATTTTCAATGCTTACAGTGGCTTGCAAAAGTATTCGGCCCCCTTGAACTTTGCCACATTTTGCCACATTACAGCCACAAACATGAATC
>JBBJLR010000029.1:9092999-9114200 GCA_037577145.1 Brachypetersius gabonensis
CACTCTTCGTAGGAGGACGAGAGAAAGGCTGTAGGCTGGCTGTCGCGTGTACTGTCGCGTGTACTCTGTCACGTGAGTACCTCCAAAATGGCTGATAAAGGTACTAAACATACTGTAATTGTATTTGTTAGCAAAGAATATTGCGCATTTGTATTAAATGGTTAGTGAGTAACTCGCAAATGTAGAAAATCTTTGTGCAAAAACATTTGACTGGTAGTGCATAACTTCATTATGACTGCTCTGGACTGAATGGACAAATTTATACAGATTTATGAACGGGCTGATTTTGCAGTTTGTCCTTGGACTACGGACATAGAAATAGTACACTGGGACATGCACAGAACATTTTAAACCTTTAATAATGTTTATATAACACATGAAACTCTTTCATTTAAAACAAATCTTTTTCTGTGATAGAGCATTTTTCATAATATACTGTAGGTCCAAAAGCATGAAACAAACAAACAAAAAAATATACGCAAAAGAAACCAAAAATGAATGAAACTGTTTATACACATAAAATAAATGAATAATCGATATGTATGATGTTTTTAAATAATATATACGTACAACTACATGCCTACAGTGCCTCCTGGGGCTCTGAGGCTCTTATCGACTACTGATAATCTGGTTGGGAATGCAGAGAGAACTGGTATGGACGGAAATGATCAAATGTGCAGAATGTCATCCCAATGAAGCCAGGGGCTGCAGACAAAGTGTAAGTAATGGCGGCATGATCGGAACACCCAGGGACAGGAGGTGTTGTCATACATCTGGCTTCCTGTCACGTCAATGGTGCTCCAGTATTGTATGACAACCAGGCCCCATTACGGTGATGAGTGGAGGGGAGACGGATTGTGGCTTGAGACGGGGCAACATCTCACCAGACGGATGATCGGGTGAAGTGATGTTACACTGACAAGCTGTGATTCATGCATCCACTATAGGTAAGAAATTACACCTTGCGGCCGCCAGCACGGTCTGAGGGCAAATACATTATGGATGCAAGTTCATCATGGAGAAGGTCACTGGCGGATACAATCGCGCGGCCAGTTTCTCCGTGCTCCAGTACCGGGGTTTGTTTTGAAACCCGGTGATTAGAGCTGAATGATATTTTCATGTTTTGTGTCAGTGTTACATGTAAATGATGTCACAACTGTATGGACAAAAGTATTGGGCCTGAGTTCTGCACCAACAGGGACTGTAATGACATTGGATTCAAATACATAGACTTTAATATGGAGTTGGTCCCCCAATACTGCTTCCACTATTCCTGGAAGGCTTTCCACAAGATTTTGGAGTTTCTGTGGGAATTTGTGCCCATTCATTCTTAGGTCAGAAACTGATGTTGGACAAGAAGGCCTGGCTCACAATCTCAGTCTTCCACAACAAACTCATTCAACCATGTCTTTATTGGAGCTTGATTTGTACAGTGGCGTACAGTACAATGCTGGAATAGAAAAGGTCATTCACCAAACTGTGTCCACAATGTTGGAAGCATGGCGTTGTCCAAAATATCTTGATATGCTGAAGAATTACAATTGCCCTTCACTGGAAGTAAGGGGTCTAACTCAAATCCTGGAAAATGGATGTGTCCTAATACTTTTGTCCACATAGTCTATAGTAAAAGCTAAAATTAAATGAAAGAGCTTATATAGTAGACACTGAAATCTAACTAGAAGAAGACGAATGAACAGTCTTCTTCTGGAATTTCTTCTGAACTGAACAGAACTTTACAGGCTAAGTTCACAAGTCCAGTAGCAAGTTTCAGAGCCTTCACTACCCCATTAATATTAAGGGGTGGATACCACAATTTGAGTCATTAAAAAGTACTTTCAGAGCTGTACATAGGGCTTAATGGAGATTGAGGTCCTTCACAGTACTGACGCTCTACTCTGGCAGAATCCATTTATGAGCACAGCGAAAAAATATGTAGAAGATGAGGAGAAATTCCTCTTTATTATCATATATACAGGTTTTTAGACTCAGTCGCAGAGGATGGACAAATATTATTTCAAGCTCTCTTATAAGATTCTACTAGAAATTATTCATCTTTGTACAATGCCAGAAACATACATATGGCTTCCTTTGGGATACTGACTTTCATCACATGGGTCAGAAACATCAGGAATCATTTCATGTCTTAAAATTGGTGTACAAATGCAATTGATGTAGAATTGTAAATTCATATACTGCTCCTGTAACAATGCATTTTTCCCACCTGTGGGGGTAATAAAGGGTTATCTTATCATATCATAGCTCCTATGTTAAATTGCACAGTGTATCGCAAATATAACCTTCCAGTTGGCATCTACCAAGGTTAGGTTCCCAAAGGTCCTTTAACTTTTTTTTGTATTATCAGTATGGAGGTCCACCTTAATGTTGCTTACCATTTAGAATAGACATCTCTTAGTAATTGCACAGTTGGGGATGAATCATTACAGATATGTTTGAGATTATAGAGATTCTGGTTAGATCATATATGGACCAAAACTAATATTGTACCGCAGATTACAACTGGGATATACATACTTATATATGAAAAACACATTATTGGATCCTTGTGATGTGGTTTTACCAAAATCCATCCCAAAGAGCCCCTTTAGACATTAATGATTGGTCAGGATTCTTACAGCATAGAATGAAGAGCTAGTAAGAGGCTCATTTGCATATTGCACACTTTGAAATATGGCTGCTGCCAATACCATATGGATTATCACGGTAATACTTAAGGAGCCATGCAGAGCTGCTGGAAATCTACCTGCAGCCGCTTGGAACACAAAGTGGAAAACACTCACTGAGACGACCTCTACCATTAAGACATTTCTGGTCACAAAAGCAAATAGTGAAAGCTTTCTTCTGGAAAACATCTCTGCATTTTTTGCAAAAGCAACATCACTGAAAGCAGTATTTTTCTCCAATCCTGGAAAAAAAACGCTCGGGCTGCGTCTGGACTGATATTAATAATTAAAGCTCAGCGGATGGTGTCTGTAAGCATGTAAAAGGTCAGACACGACTCTGCCATCAATAATGGAAGGAACTCATCTGCCTTGAGCAGAAATGCAAGTGCAGACTGTCGTTTACAGAGAGACAAATAAATGCCAAGCGCGATGACTATTTGTTAGTTCAAAATGAAGGAGCGGCCCTTGAGATTATGAGGGTGTTTTTTTCCCTGTCTATTCCACCGAGTAAATGGAAACAGCATCGGCAGATTCTGGCTTTGATCTCGGCACAAGCTTTGCGAGTTTTTGTTTGCTTGCTGCGTTTTTTTTTGTTTGTTTGTTTTATTTTATTTATTTTTTGCATGACAATGGTGAATTGTTTTTTAGCCCAGAGATGCTATATTCAGATTTGTGCCTTTGTTCCGTCTGTGCTGCATTACTCACTGCCATGCCAGTCACTCCTCCCTCTCTATTCCTGTCTCAGATCTTGCTGGTCACTGCCACAGACCGGCTGCCCACAGAGAAGCCAAGTGAACCAATTTTATTGTTGAAAAGTGTTTTTTTTTTCCTTCCCAGCTGGCTCGCCACATTAGGCCCTCATTAATCGTGTGTGATAATTTTCCCCCACTGTCTAGTCTTTTTCTTAGTTATTGGAAAATTAGCCACAATTTGTACCACTGACTCAATCCAGTCGTCCGCCTGTTCACATTAAAGCCTTTAAATATCTCAGGGTTTGCTTCGGAACAAACTGGCCCTTCACTGCTTAACGAGAAGAACAGTCTGTTTTGTGTAACAGAAAACAAAGACAACGAAATGTGGAGAAATTCAATTATCCTCCACACTGCTGTGCAAATAAAGCCTGTTTGGAGGCCTGCATGATATAGGCTGAACACTACATGTGGTGCTTATGCTGCTGCGTGTTGCAATTGCATTGGTTTACATGTCGTGAGCCGACAGGCCGCATCGGTGACCGCTTCATGCGACATGGCTTAGGGCAGGCCTGCGTAGTTTTGAGGAGGGAAAAAAAACATGTGCATGTTTGTTTGGCTGCGAGGCAGCCTGTGATTCATCAGAATGCTTGCCAGGAACATCAGAGATTGGTCAGCATGCTTGCACACATGACAGAAATGTCTGATGATTTGCTCGAGCTTTCATTTACAGAGTGAAGCTGTTATAACAAAAAGTGTGCTAGGTGTATTATACTGGAACTTCTGGCCTTATCATAGTGCCAATATTGTGATGGTCACAATAAATAACTGGGGCATCCTGCTTATTTATCATGGCATAAACTTTTATAGTCAGAGGTTCTCCGGTGGGGGTAACTAACTCCCAGACCAAAAGCAATAATCAGAGTGCCGCCCCAAGGAGTTCACATTCAGGCAGACGTGGTCTGGAATCTGGAATATGCATTGATTTCTCTGACAAGGCTAAAACCTCCTCAGACTTCCATTTTGTCCAAAGAGCCATTCCTAAAATACCTCCTTGGCTTGGTGTGGCCTGTAGGTCCAGGAGCGTGGATCAATGCCAGGAGTTATGCACCTCTCTTCTGGGCCAAAACACACCACGTCTGAGCCATTTCAGTCCCATTTTTGAGCCAAAGGTCATAAACTTTGAGCAACAACAGCCGCTAAATATGATGCTGAGATATTACCCAGGGAACAACAAGGGCTGGTGAGAGGACAAAAATGCTAAATCTGACCTCCCTGAACTCTCTGTTGGAATGTTGTTTACCTCAGCCTGATATAAAAAGCCTGCTGGCATGCATAAATTCCATAAATTCGCAACAAGGGATAATATAGCCCCCACATTTCTGTTGTTTGCTTTTATTGAAAAACGCTAGCTTCCTCAGCCCTGTCTAAGAACAGAGCTCAAACATCATTCACAGCAACACCTGGCCATTTTTACTCATGAGGACATAAGTGTCGCATTTCTCCGTAACTCAATACAAGTTGTCAGGGATGACTCATACAGAGGAGTTATATTTCTAACTTATAACGCACTTAACAGAAACTACAGCACAGAAACCCGTCTGACCGGTCAAACAAGAAATTCATCCACTCATTTTCTGGAACGTGCAGAAGATCCTAAACTTAACTCCCCATAATTGACCAGCCCACAGTCCACCCACAAATGCATTCTAAAATGATGACTGTTCTAAGGTTGGAGGAGCTTTATTGGATGTTGGAAAAAATCCTATAAGAAAATGTAGCACTCTACTTATTTTACAAAACATAAACAAAAGTATTGGGACGCCTGACTGTTACACCAGCATGGACTTTAATATGCAGTTGGTCCCCACTTTGCTGGTATAACAGCTTCCACTCTGCTTGGAAGGATTTTTATGAGATTTTGGATTGTTTCTGTGAGAAATGTGTGCCTATTAATTCCGTAGAGCATTTATGAGGTCCGACACTGATGTTGGACGAGAATGTCTGGCTCGCAATCTTCGTTCCACTTCATTCCAAATGTGTTGGATAAGGTTGAGATCAGGACTGTGTATTGGCCAGTCAAGTTCAGTCAAGCCTGGCGGTGTCCAAAATGTTTTGGTATGCTGAAGCATTGAGATTGTCCATCACTGGAAGTAAGGGGCCACATGAATGCAATAATTAAGAGGTGTGACCCAATACTTATGTCCATATAGTGTATATCTAGTTATTTATTTTTTAAGTCTCACTGTTAGCGCAAATCAGATGAAGGCTGTCTTCATATAAATAAGTAAATGTTAGTACAGAATCAAATTTGTAATGCCTAATTTCAAAAACCAGAAGCAAACTGGACTGTTGTCCTCATGAATGTTTGAAAAATGATTGGCATTATGTTGTAATAAGAACATTAAGCTGTGCATTTTATCTTGGCATGGTGATCTCTGAGAAGAATCCTACATTGTTTTCACAGCAGGAAGTTTGCACCCCTTCCCTTTCGCCCCTCATTGCTCCCTAGCATTTCAACACAGAGTCACATTTCACATGTGGAGAGCCAACAGAGTGCTAACAGAAAGTTATTGTTATTATATTAGTTTCAAATGTCCTTGTTGATTTCTATTACATCAGCAGAATGAACACTAGGGGTATATTGAAAGAAGCTACACTGAAAATTCAGGGTCATGTAGTAATCTTCAACCTGAATTCATTCAAGTTTAACAGAATTTTTATGAGCCTTTAACAGCTGGATATTATATCGGCATAATTGAACAACCTCTGCCATTGAAAATGCCCCACTCAGTTGTCCAGATTTATAAAAAAAAAACACTTTATAAATCCATATTTTAAAAAATTCTTTTTTATTTGATAATGCAACCCCATCTCTGACACTAGACCAATTACTATGCTTAAATCTAGACCACCTTAAATCCTCAATAGCAGTCCAGCCATGGATAATCGCCATAGCAAGAATGTTAATCAGTTTGAAGCATAGCACTGAAATGTTGATTCCTTGTTTGCTTTCACACCATTGGTAGACCTCCTGTGAGGAGTTTGTTAAATATTTTTGTAACTCCTACAATTAGGTGGCATGGAGATTTACAAAGCTTTAACATGCCTCACGAACCGTGAAGGTTAAGGTTGGGGTCAAAAGAGAAGAGAAGAAAAAAATAATGTTTTCAACCTTTCGTCCCATTTACTCTGTATAACCTGTAATGAAGCTTAATTTCCAGTTCGTGTCACACAATAGCATGTTCCTGCGAGCTCGCAACTTTCCGTGAATTATGTTAGGCGAAGCGGGAAGTGGGCGGCGAGAGGTGAAAGGAGGATATCTTTACTGTACTGCATCCTTTGTTACACCTTGAATGGGAGCAGAAAATTGGCTCCAGTTTAAGGAGGGCTTTTTAAACTGCTCAGTGACTCATTAAAGCAATTCTGTACAGGAGTCCTACAGTGTGAACATGTGAAATATCTGATCTATATGTTCAACAGAACAGAAAAGCTCAGGATTAGAAAGAGGGCAGCTGCTGTTTTCTCCATATGTAACTGCCCCGATTAATATTGATGTGCACTTGACTCTAGAAATGGAGGGCTTAGAGTTTCAGCCTAAATGAAGCTTCCCTATGGGACAACGCAGAGGGTTTCATATGGCAGCTGTGTCTTTACCAGCTTTGTCTTATGAAAGATGAAAAACTTTACTCAGACAACATACAACCCGGAGAATAAATGATTTAATCTATAATTAGTAATGCACCAAGGATATGAAGTGCCTTAAGCAAGATCCATAAATGTTCAGTTTAGAAGTACTCAGGTGGGAGAGACCTACACCTCATCCATCTGGCGCAATTAAGGCTCCCCACTTTTTTGCACTGTTGACATGAAATATGGAATAAAACGAGAGCATGAGAATAAACCTCCTTAGAAGTGATGTGTGTGTGTGTGTGTGTGTGTGTGTGTGTGTGTGTGTGTGTGTGTGTGTGTGTTTCGAGCTCCGTGGAACCGAGTGTGGGCGGAATCGCACACTTTTGTCCCGCAGCGTCCTCTAGCAGCAGAGGGGGTCCCTGCAGGTGGGGTCTCAGTTGCAGAGCGAGGATGCGCGCGGCTATAGCTCGGGACTCGCTCGCTGGACGCACCGTGAAACCCAACCAATCCGATCCGCTCCCGGTGACGCGGGCGAGGCTGGCTTCAGCACGGGCACCATCATAATATTTAACACCCACTCCCCCACCTCCCCTCCTTCCTCTATCCCTAAACCTGGAGGAGCGCTGGTCCTGCTCGAGCTGAATGGGCAGTGACCTGGCGGACAGGAGTCTGGCGCACGGATCAACACCTGTCACGGGGAGCGGCGCAAGGATCTTTTGGGTTTTTTTCCTTCGTATGTCGTCGTTTCCTTGCGACGTCGATTCGTCGCTGTTTTTGTATTTATTTATTAAATTTTTTTGCACCGTACCGGCACTTGATTCGCCCCCTTTAAGCCCTGTCTTTGATCCGGAGGTGGGGCTCTCGGAGCGGGGAAGCGGACTGCACGGACGCCGCTTCGTGTCGCCTTCGCCCCGGAGCCGAGATGCAGCTGGCACCGTTTGGGAAGAGGTAGAAGAAACGACCAGATCTCTAAATTATAAGCCTGTTCTTCCGTCACGACGAGTCTACAACCTGACTGGCAAGCAAGACTATTGGTATTTAATATCATATTACTGAAACGCTTAGTTTTTATGTTGATTTTTCTCACCTTTCCGCTTCCCCACGTGTTGTGTTTTGGGCTTCGCCATCCACAAGACGCTACTAATGTGGCACGGCTAGAAAAACAACAATAATAACAACAAATAAAATATATTCCAAAATGATTCTGTTCCGTAAGTTCCGTCTGCTCATCCTGATGGTGTTTCTCGTGGCGTGCACCATGCACATCATGATCGACCTGCTGCCCAAGTTGGAGAGGAGAGCGGCCGGGCCGGGCTCCGGAGGAGGAGGCGGAGTGGACGCGGGCTGCTCGTGTGCCCACAGCCCGAGCGAGGAGCCTCGCGGGCGGCCCAAGCCGCGCTCCAGAGCCGCTGCCAGTGCCTCTGCTGGAGCTCAGGCGGGCTGGCCAGGAAAGCACACGCTGAGGATACTGCAGGACTTCAGCAACGAGCCTAGCTCCAACCTCACCTCGCAGTCTCTGGAGAAGCTGGCCGGCGCTGGGGACAGAACAGAGCCCTTGAAAAGACCAGAGGAGCCCGTGGAGGAGAGACAGAAAAGCCTGATCAGGGAGAGGGCGAACCGGGGTATGGAGAAGCAGGACTTTCGCGTTTCCAGGCTCACGACTCTTTTCGAGCACCCCCTCTACAGGAGCCCGCTGCCACCACTAACGGACGACGATACCCTCTTCAACGTCAACACTGACATACGCTTTTATCCCAAAGCTACTGGAAACCAAGAGTGGTAAGTAGCCCCAACCACAGCTAGCCTACCTCCTAAAACTCTGAGGTTTAAAGTGTTCAAAAATTGTCCCAGGTATAGTCTCTTGTTTTATTGTACCTTGTAACATAACTACTATGACTGAGTTCTTGCTATATGAGGACAGAGGACCAGAACCAAGCTGAGAAACCCGAGGGGAGGAAATATGGTTAGATAATGTTGAAGTGAGCATCTGAAAGAAACTCCAGAACGTTCTTGTGAAATAAGTGCACAGGGCTACACATAGGGGGGATTTTGTAATATATTTTAGGTTTTTTTTGTAATGTTGCAATTAGAAGAATATTCAAATGATTATGAAATGTAATTTATGCACCAAACCAAACAACCTTCACACCTGTTACCTTTAATGCACATGTCTCAGTTGTGGAGCAGTGAGCAGTCTAACAGCCAGAGTGGTTGCCAGTTATTGCAAGGACACAGTGTTGAATGGGGAGTACCTATGTAGAGAGCAGTGCAATCTACAGAGTCACTGCCTCTCCTAGCAAATGATCCACTTCTTCGGCTTCTTCAGTGGCACAGAACAAGCAGGCTGGTTCAGAAAATAGTGTGGTTTTAGTGCTCATGCATCGTTGAATAAGATGAAATGTAGATCTTTTTTCCCCCAATTTTTCCAGTCTTTCGTGCCAATAGTTTTGATCCATTCTTTAACAAAAGTTTGAAATGTATGTATCTTCTATTTCCTGAGGGGGTGCTGTCTGAGGAAGCAGAACAACACGATGATTAAGAATTCTAAAGTCATGACATGTAGCTGTGGGCTGTAAAAGCCCTCATGTCTTCTGAACCTTTCATGAGACCTTCCACTGTGAACACTCTGATGAGCTCCATCAGTAGACCCTTGAATATGATGTGGCTTCCAGTTGTTGTAAAAAGGGTATTACATAGCTGTTCCCCCTTTTGTATTAGGGTTCAGGGACGCCCTTATCTTCTTGTAGGACTTTTTACATAACTACTTTGACGGAGTACTTGCTAAATGAGGAGAGAAGGTTATAGGACCAAGCGGAGAAACCTGAGGGTAGGAAAGATGGTTAGATAAACAGTAACTAACTAATAAACAGTAACATTAGAAAAGCCTGATTTATGTTTCTACATGTGCATTTGAAGCCAAAAATGTAAAAAGAAAATATGGAATAAAGTCAGATCCTGAAGATTCACAGATATCACTGGGTCAGAGTGTTTCCAGGGCTCTGAGCTGCATCTTCTTGTGGCCTCCTGAGGGCGGAAATATAAATTAATTGACTAATTACAACAGGGTGATGACACATAACAAATGGGCCACTATATTTCTAGAGTTAGGCTACGTGCTCTGCCACAAAGTTAAATTAAGGTTTTACAGATACAATCTGCAGCTTTTGCTCTGACAAACATCAGTCCACCTTGGTTTCCCTCATTATCTGTATTCTGGTGAAGCAATTATCATTGAATCTGCGCTGATCATCCATCGCATGGGCATCTTATTTTGCATGTGGAAGTGGAGAAGCAAGGAGTACAGGGGGGCTAAGAGAATGCTTGCTGTACTAAATTGACCAGGACTATTAATTACAGTAACTCAGGGCTGGGCGATATGTCAGGTATACTCAATGTATCGTGGCTTGTTCTACATAATTGTAAATTATTACAATTCTCATACAATTGACCTTTTGATGATAAAAAATGATCAGAGGTAAGTTTATGTGAGGTCTGTATTGTTTTTCATGCTGATTTTAAATCTGTGTTTAGTTTTTCCCCACACATACAGTTTTTGTGATGAAACCAGTTACATATTGCATGATCGTTGGCATAATTATCATATAATAATCATATGCTGAGTGTTTTTGAAGAAACAGTGGTAGCTGACTGACTCTGATCATTATATCTATGCCACAGTGTGTGACTGAACTTCGCACTGAAAATGTTGAAACAGTTACTTGATTGGTGCCTGCGGTTTAATAAAAACTGCATGCAAGTCTATTGAAAATGTAATTTTACTCATAATTCAAAAAGTTGATGTGACAGAAAAAACTGAGCACAGATCTGAAATCAGCATGAAATAAAAATTGGTTTGGAAAAGTGTGTTGTGTTTCTAATGATTAAATTTTTTTTGTTGACCTGTGTAATCGATATGTCAAATAGCCTTTTGTCTCTTACTTTTGTTCGAGCACTTTGTTTGATTCAGGTTATTAAAATATTAACAGATTTTTTATTTTTAATTTTAAATGCCAGTATGGTCCATTAAGGGTTGAGTTATTTCAGTTGCATCTGTAGCTATTAGAAAATGTGCTATAGAGGTGCTATAGTGTTCTGTATGTTCATTTAACACACACAGTGGAAGCTTCAGATAAAAAAAAGACCATTAAAAATTGATTCAGATAAAAACTGAACATCAGAAGTAGCCATAAAAATCATGATCAGAGCATCAAACCCTGCGCATTTGGTCCCATGGAGTGGTACTCAACGTAAAGTGGCTTCAAATGCTTTAAAATGTGCTATGGTCATTTTTAAAGGGAACTGTTTGTATCAATGCTCAAGGTACCAGCATAAGCCATGGAAGAGATATGGTTCTATTGCACCATCTCTACACTAAAAGTGTCCCGTCTTTAATTTTTAATCTCCATTTCTGTTGCTTTGCCTGCTCTGTCCTTTTCTCTGAGCCAAGCCTCCCACCAAAGAGTGACGTATCCTAACTGCACTCAAATGACAGTTTTGTTTAGACTAATAATAATTCATGAAAAATATGAATTCACTTAACCTTTGCTCACGGAGTTCTTTGCTCTGAAATGTCATGTTTGGTTTGAATAAAAAAGCGGGCAAGACAAAGTGCATGTTTGCCTCCTAATAAAAGGTGCTCCACCGTTCAGGCGTCTATGCTGTGCAGTAAGAAAGGTTTGTGCCAAATAGTATTGATGCCTTTCTCACTCCCGCAGTTTCTTACAAAAAGCAGCTATCACAAAAAAAGCGTTCAAGGCTAACACCCTGTCATTCCTAGGCACAACGAGGGGAACGAGGAAGAGGAAGAGTACATCCCCACAGGGGAGGCCACTGCTGAGTCATACCCCAACTGGCTTCGCTTCCACATAGGTATTAATCGGTATGAGCTCTACTCCAGACACAACCCCGTGGTGGAGGCCCTGCTGAAAGACCTGCAGTCGCAGAGGATCACCAGCGTAGGTGAGGCCGGATCAGGTCTTGTGACTGTTGCCCTGATATGCAGGGCCTGTTCCTGTGTTTTTTAATATTGTAGTATTGCTGGCTCAGGAGAGTAATCCCCCTTCCAAAAGCAATTATTGCCAAGTGGTTTAGTGCCATTATGGGCATAGCATAAGCCAACTAGGTCACTTGTGCTCAGAGTGGAGTGGTTGGTAAATAGCAATGAATTCTCAAAGCTGGAGGGCTTATGATTAGAGTTTATGTGTGTATGTGTATTAAGGCAGGATGGATTTGTACTACAGTGAAATTATTAGACCCGGCGCTGGTCTATTTGATGTCTTTTCAAATTCATAGAAGCTTGTTTGTTAAGAGGCTGGCAGCGTACACGAGAGCATGCATGTATACAAGTCTGCGATGGCAGGCAAGTAAAATTTCCACAAAAGATCACTCAGTACGTGCATGACCAGCGTTCTGAGTGACAGGCAGCCCAGTTTCTATATTTTTCCTCATAATGCTGCTACAGAGTGCACGATGATTCAACATTGGTTTCTGTGTAGTGAGCAGTCAGGCAATCAATGCTGTGATGCTGTATATGCTAAAACACAGTCTTTGAGTCCATTGGTCAAAAAATGAAGCCAATGAAGCAATGCAGTTAGTCATCAAGAGACACTGGGAAATTTTCCTAATTCCTAAGACACCAATTTCTTTGTAACTTCCCCAGAAAACAGGAAGGTACATTGCAACAGCATAAAGCAAGACACTGATTGTTTTCCTTGGTTGTTCCTTTGTGATGTGCTCCTCTTCTTAGTCCTGCATTGTCTGCTTTGATTGGCTACTAAAATGACTCATATTTTAATGCAGACCTGGTAAAAGACCACTACTACACTGCTTTCAAGGGACTCCAGAGATGAAGTCATATGTGGAAAAGACGCCTTCTGTCGTCAGTGTAAATGTTTCTAATTTAAGTGTGCGTAAAATAAATAATAGATACGTTTTTGGTGGATCATCACAGTGTTTGATAATGTTTGAACAGCTGCTACATGGTCATTAGTTCTAGAAAGAAAGCAGTTAAGTCACGTAATATGTTTCCATACATCTCTCTGGTTACGGCAATATTCTATTGACCAGGCTCGCTAGTCATTGTGATCCTCATTATAGCCTAATTATAGTCAAAGTGCTTTCTAGCTGTTCCTTCGAAACTGCAACTAGGCCTCTTCTAAAGTGAAATTACACTTAGCAATTGTGTAGTTTCTCATATACAAGTCAAAAGCAAGGCAGCAGCATTCATGTGCATCGCATACAGTATTTTTGCCACTTTTTGCAAAAAGAATGCAAGAGATATTAGCTAAGCACCAGTCTTTGTGTAATTGATTCTTTTTTAAAATTTGTGTACAAGCCAATGGGAAACACTGGAATAATGGCTACAATAATGAGTCAGATTTCAGAGGAGCAGTTTGTTTTTCTCTAAAACATACAATCAGTGACAACCTTGATAAATCCTACAACTTTCTTGCATAAAAGTCTAAAAACAATTATTTGGAGCCTATCCCCGCTGCAATGGGCAAAGACGGGGTACACCCTGGACAGTCGCCAGCACATCGCAGGGCCACATACAGAGACAGACAACCATTCACAATCACATTCACACCTACGGGCAATTTAGAGTGCTCAATTCACCTATTCCCCAAAGCACGCATGTTTTTGGCTGTGGGAGGATATCGGAGTCCCCGGAAGAAACCCACGCGGCCCAACCCGGGAGTCGAACCCAGGACCTTCTAGCTGTGAGGCAACAGCGCTAACCCCTGTGCCACCGTGCTGCCCATAACTATTGTAAAATGTCTAAATAATCATGCTAATCCCCTTTGTGTAGCTTCTGTTAAGTAGCTTTTAGAGGCATTGTGTGCCCTAGAGTGGACGGATATGAATGACTTGCATCTTAATTAAATGATGCTGATATTTTAAATGATGCTGAAGTATTGTAGGTAACTACTAGTTGGTAACTATTCTCTAAATAGTATGCCACATATGTGGTTTGGACTATGGCCCACACACAGTCTTTAAATGACGCTGTCATTACCGCATTTAACACAGGTGTCTTGTTTAGTGTGTACATACTAGCAAACAATGTTGCCCTCTTGTAGTGAACACTCTTTAACTGGTTTAACAGCTTCCTTTGTTGTAGTTTTGCCATTTTGGAGAAACTGAGCATATTTCAGCCCAGCTTATAAAGGCAACTTGGCATTCCTGTATTAAAGAGATATGAGTGGTGGCACTGGGCTATCTGGATTCTGAACACACCTCATGCTGTGAGAACAGGGACCTACTGCTGAACAATATGGTCACAACAGTACAACATATAGAACTGACTGTGCTTTGTGTGAAGCACAAGTTAAGGATGAGCAGTGCGGCTGAAAGCCAGCGGTCTGAGTTCTGTGGCCACTCCCTGTGTAATATAATCAGCAAAATTTCATGCTCATTATTTCCGGATATGGTTGCCATGCTATCCTGGCCGCTCTGCCCTGGTCTGCTACATTATAGTAACATAAAGCATTACATTTACATTTGATTTACTTTATATACATTTTAAATACAGCTCTATTGTGTCCAATATGAAAGAGACCCTATGCTTGAATATACTGTATATAACAAAAAGTTTCTTTACGCAAATTTCTACATAATAAAATTCTTATCCTTTTCAAAACTTAATCAACTATTTCTGTTTACAAATAGTATAATGCAAAGGGTAGGATAGAAGTTGATGGGTAGGGGAGGGGCATTCCAACCCTTCCAAAGAGAACAGAGCCAATTGTGCTCTTGTGGGCTCCCAGCCATGTTTGGCTGCAGCATCTCAAAGGATCTGACTCCTGATAGGGCCAACGCTTAGATAGTTGCTCCAACTGTCTATCATTGCCAGCATTCATTTGCTCATCAATTTGTGCTACAGTAGCTTTTCAGTTAGATTGGACCCCACAGGCCAGCATTTACTCCCCATCCACATCAGGGAGCCATTGGCAGCCCATGATCCTATCGCCTTATCATGGTTGTCCCCAGTGCTCGAATTGGACAAAAATCATACCAGGCATTTTGAGAGGTGCTGGCAGGATACCGCGCCCACCAGAGCGCCTCTCGCAAATGCCCGGTATGCCCAATGGCCAGTCCAGCACCCTTGACAGTGTTGCACAGACCCTTACAGTTCCCCATTTTTTCTGTTTCCAACTCATCTGCTTCAAGAACTGCCTAGTTCATCCCACCCCCTTGACAGGTGCTACCCCCAACCTAGCACAACGGACCAGTTTCATGCAAAACAGTATTTTCATGGACCGGTATAGATACAACTAAAAACAAAGTGCGTTTTTTTTTTACTAATTTTTGCTAGTTTGTGGGCTAAAGTTCCATATCACGTAATAAAATCATAATATAATACATCCATAAAATATTTTTATTCTATCTTTCTGTGAGGCCTGGTACCAAATAACTCATGGACCAAGACTGGTCTACGGCCCAGTGGTTGGGAACCTCTGGTCTAGAGGATTAAGCCGTCCTGTTTCTGGATCCATTCAAAAGTGCATTCTTGCTCCGTTTAACCTGAGTGTTTTGGTTGTAAATGATAAACTACAATCAGTGAATCTCCGACCGTGTATCGTCCCCAAAAGAGGACAATCACAGGACAGGAAATGAGCAGATTGCTCTTATCAGTCGCCTATGGCACGGTTGCTTCATAGGACGGTACTCTCTGCTCATGAGAAACATAGGCTTTATTACAAGCGCTCCACCCTAGACACTCTGACAGTCATAAACGGCAGATGGCTGCTTATCTATGCGTGGAATTAGATTGTTTATTTATGGGCCAAGGCATAACATCTCATTGTCGGAGTTTGTGAAGATGTTGGAAAACAGACACTGGAAAAAAGTTGTTGTTTGTCTACCCAGATTCGCAATAGTGCAGATTTAGTACATTTGTACGTACACAAATGAGTCAGTGCGGAAGTCATGCGGCAGGACTTATGAGAGGATGTGTTTGTGTGTCTGTGTGCACGCACACATGTGCAACAGCTTCATCTGACACAGTCCAGTGTCTTTTCTCACTGTGGATGTAACATTAAAAGTGTTCGCATTTTTCTCCTCCACAGCTATGAAGTCTGGTGGAACACAACTAAAGCTCATCATGACATTCCAGAACTACGGACAAGCGCTCTTCAAGCCCATGAAGTAAGTGCAATCCCAGATTTATCGTCCATAACACGCACAGATTAGGCATATCTGAGGTTTCCCTTACCAGACAGGAAGCACGCAACACTTCATAATCCTGCTTTATATGCACACCAGAGCACAGAACCCAAAAACTCTAAGCTTGATCCTCAGCATATCTAAAACTCTAAGCTCACTTCTGGGAATAATGTGCACCTAATGCAAGCACACTTCTGCTCCTTTCACAAGATGCAGAAGCTTCATTGACAAATGCATTATGTTTAAGCCTTATATAAAAAAAAAAAGTTTTTTACAGTACAGTTTTGTCTCAGATCTTTTCCTCCTTACGGCATTGAAAAATATCTCCTTGCTTCTGGCATAAGCAGTGCGCGAGCCAGCCTTGCGTTGTTTAGATGTGCCGGAGCGTCCGTATGATCTTTCCTGGTGGGTAATGATCAGTCTGTTTTTAATTAACATCGCTGGGCCTACATGTTAATTAAAACGAGAGAGGAGCCGCCAGGAGCTCTTGGGGATGATGCCAACAGAAGCAGTAGCAGCACATAAAAACCTCGCTGTATGAGTCAGTCCGCACCACTCCCACGGCTGAGACCAATCTGCCACCTTGCTCACTCGTGATCAAATCATCGGAGATGCTTGGGTTTCTTTGCCCAAAGACTGCGGATGCCCTCTTTATTTTTTTGATTGCACCTCATGACAGCCACTGGACCATCAAAGCTACATTTTTCTGACACTCTGTGGGGTAGATGAGCTGATAAAAGTTGTGTTTTTCCAGCTACTGTACCTTTTTGATTCCAGCATTCAAAGCTCTCAAGGCACATTCCAAAACTTGCAGGTTATTATCTAACAAATCTCAAATAAAGCAGGTATAACAAAGCAATTTTCATGTTTTTGTGTTCAGAATTGGGGCTTCAGCACTGTTTCTTTCTGTGTAAAACGTCAGCTTTGTCATTCAAACAATGTTAAAATGAAACTAATGTCCTAACAATCTTCCAGAAATTCACCAAAGGCACAGTTGAGATATGGGGAGAAAGCCGATTTTACCACCTTCCTTTTTTACATTAGCCCACCCTCTTTATATCCTTGCACGTTTGCTTCACACAAATACTCATTTGAAAGTACCTTCAGCAAAGGTAGTTGCTACTGAGCCAACTGCCCTCAGGGCATCCTTTGGTAATAGAGATTTAACCCTTGTAAGTTACCACCAGCAATAACAATGAGATGGTGTGTTTCTCACAATCAGCTCATTTATAACACAGGTCAACAGGTCAAAATCGTCAGTGATTATGTGGGTGTTTTTTATGCTGATTTCAAACTGTGTTGAGTTTTTCTCTAGCACATACAGTTTTTGTGATGAAGCTAGTTCTATACTGCATGATAGTTGGTATAATTAGAATATATTAATCATATGCTGAGCGTTTTTTAAAGAAACAGTGGTTGCTGACTGACACTGATCATTATATCGATGCCACAGTGTGCGCTGAAAATATTGAAACAGTTACTTGATTGGCACCTGCGGTTTAATAAAAACCGCATGTATAATTCAAAAGGTTGATGTGACTGAAAAACTGAAAGCAGATCTGAAATCAGCATGACAAACTGGTATAGAAAAGTGTGTTGTAGTTTCTGATGATTACAAAGGTTTTTCTGTTCACCTGTGTAATAAAAGCAGAAGTGCAAACCTAATTCCTTTGTACAATTGACCCTAATGGAGACTTAAATTAATGATGTAATCATGTAATAACCTGTAAATAGTATAGCTGTTTGACAACAACTGTTCTTCTAAGGGTTAAAAACAGTATCCCCCTGAATGT
Source organism: Brachypetersius gabonensis (assembly GCA_037577145.1). Lineage (NCBI taxonomy): Eukaryota > Metazoa > Chordata > Actinopteri > Characiformes > Alestidae > Brachypetersius > Brachypetersius gabonensis. The sequence continues at coordinate 9,110,961 of JBBJLR010000029.1, forward strand.
CATTCTATCCACATCTAGCTATTGGCCCATGTCGATTCTTCGCTTCTGTTTTCTGTCAGTGCAGTCTATACACAGTCTAGTATCACAAAAGCTCAATACTGTAAAAGTAAACGTTGACGAGAATTCAAGCGACACGTCTCTTGGAATTCAGTTCCATTAAGTCATGTCCTTTCCCGTTGGGAAATATATATGTGCTCATATCTCTAGTGCTTGCCTCTAAGCACTGCGTTCTGATTTCCTCATGTGTACGAACTCCAGCAACACTGCTCTGTGACTGTGCATTCAGAACACGTCCTGTAAACTTATACCTCCATGATATTCTTGTCAAGCTAACCCCATTTCTTACGCTTAGCCTGGAGTGCTAAAGCTAACACCATCAGTGCAGATGGTCAAGGAGTGTGTGTGTGGCAGATATTTATCATGATTTGTCTCTGAGTTACCACTCTACTACCAGGCAGAAAGAGTGCACACGATTTTCACAGTGTAGTCGAACAGCCATGATGTATTTGATGCATCAGACGATAACTGCACAAACTATATGCCTAAATCAACACACTCTTCCCTTCACTGTCATATATAAAGTCACTGACAAAAGTGTAGGCTTCATAATGGCTGCTTCTGCTGTTTCTATCCATGCAATTTTATCCAAACTATTCCTTTAACCAGTTTAGGGCTTGCTGTTCACTGGCCTTTCCAAGACTGTTATTATAAAAGCCAGCAATATACAGTCAATCATAGTATTTTACTGTGGACTGTAAGCGTCTTGGTCCAGAGTGTTTCCGTGACCGGTTGGGTGAATCAGTTTATTTACACGTTCTATCAAACAAGTAATTTTGGTTAAAATAGACCTCTGAATTCATGTGTGTTTTTTGTAATTGACATCATGCCCCGTTATTAGAGAAAACAAATTCTCTCTGAGAAGAATTTATGCCATTTCCCCCAAATTTCCTGAAGTAAACAAAAATGTTCCCAACATAAGTTCAGCACTGCACAGCAGTTTTAGCTTGCATGTAGCAACTTTTCCAAAGGACCTTCAGAGGCTCAGAGACATCAGAGAACTCAGATTATCCAGAGATCAGAGATTGTGGGGGGGGGGGCGTTTTTAGGACACACATAATATGGTCAAAAGTATTGGGACACACTTGTTTTTAGGGTTTGGGCTAGGCCCCTTACTTTCAGTGAAGGCGTCCCAATACTTTTGTTCATGGTGTACCTGGTTTGGTTCAACACAGGGGGCAATAGCAAAATTTTCCATACCATTATGTTTTCCTCTAGAAAAAATCTACCAATGCCAATATGAGGATGACACTGATATCAGATGACTTCAGACAACATGAATTCAGTGGTGTATAATGCAGGCCAGTTCACCTGTATGGTTTTAACGTATTGTAAGCTATATCACAATCTCAGTATCTAGCTTTAGAATCACAATATGGAATATCATTTGTATTGAATGGGGCTAAACTAGGCCCATTGAGAGAATGGGAGTAAGAAGTACTGTTTTCGAGGGCCAGTGAAGTGCTGAATGGCTGCCGCTTGGCGAGGGAGTGCGAGTTGAGGTGCGGTAGTGGCGCACTGCAGCACTTTAATCAAATGTGTGATACTAAATTACACGTCTGAGGTTTAAGCTGACTCTTTTCCAGAACTGAGCTTATAATCAAGTCTGAGAATGCAATCATGCATAGTCTAGGGAAAAAAAGACACAGGTCTCAGGTTACATGTTGCAAATACACACAAGGACGGCATCCCTTGTTTAAAAAAAGCAGCACAGACTCCGTTTACCCTGATGTTTAGTCATGTTTTAATAAAAACGTCTTTAACACATGCCGCCGTAGCCTCACCTGCAGGATCAGATGTAAAATAGAGATTTGCCTGCTTGAAATGAATAAAAAAACAGTAATTAAATATGTTTTCTCAGTAAGCATAGATCCAGCTTCTCCATGTTGAGTCATATTTTGCATGGCTGAATTATTACACCTTCTGGGTGTGAAGTAAACAACATTTATGCAATAAACAGTTTCTGCCGGCCAAAAGAATCTGGCAAAGTAATGGCTATGGCTCTGTCAGGATCAGGAGTATTATATAATTTAATGAGGGGGAAAAAACCACAAACAAAACTGATTTATATTGTCTGACAGTTACGGTACCATATGGGTGATATGACCTATTTTTTTAAGACCAGACAAAGAACCATCACTAATGATCATTGTATGAATAGAATTTATTATCTGACCCATTGTGCTGCATTAAAACAGAGCCGCTTTATATCACTTTATACAACAACAGCCTTACAGCTTACATATTCGGAGTTTGGGGGCAGACTATACTGGGGGCAGTACATAGAAGTGCAGACAAGGGGCAAAATGTCTTGATACAATAACAGTGGGTCTGAAATTAATGTTCAGTTTATCACGCAACTGAGCACTCTTAAGGTGCAGGGTTCAAGTCAAGATTTATTTGGTCAAGATTGATTAGATTTATTGTCATTTCAGCCATTTATTCAGTACACAGTGACGACGGTGCAACAAAAGAACATAAACAGAAATACCACAAGACTACATAAGTGTAGACATGACAAAATACACAGAGCCAGAGAGAAAAAGAGCAAGAAAAGCACAAAAGCAGCAAAACAGCGGAACAAAACAACATTAAGTGCAGTCAACAAAAGCAGCTGCAGTACAAGTTTGAGTGAATGCAGATTTATGATCGATGCTGTATTCCAGCAGCCGAGTTCTTTAGTGCACAAATGCAAATACAGAGGTTGACAGCAGTAAATAATAATCATGCACGTAATGGCAGGGCATAGATAATGCACAGTATATAACAAATAATGGGTTTTACAGTGGCAGTTGGGCTGGAAGTTGTTTGTTCCGAGCAGAACAGTTTAATATGTGTATACAAGTTCAAAAGTGTAAGAGTTTCATTTGTCTCATGCAGTCCTATTCAGTACATTGCTTTTCTGACAAAATCTACTGGCTGTGCTACATAGAACATACAAGACAATATCATGACAATATCTATCTAAATAAAACAATATAAGTCTACCAAAACAGAAATACAATTTAAAAAGATTATCAATTGATGATCAAAATGATCAATTAAAAAATGACATTGTGTTTGGAGAAGAAAGAAGTTCAGTCGAGGGGTGTGTTTGTGTTTTTGTGTGTGTGGGGGGGGGGGGGGGGGGCGTTCCTTTTTCACTGGAAAAGTGGGTTTTTCAAAAAGTTCCCACACCTGATG
>JBBJLR010000029.1:9145892-9170495 GCA_037577145.1 Brachypetersius gabonensis
TCTCTCTCTCTCTCTCTCTCTCTCTCTCTCTCTCTCTCTCTCTCTCTCTCTCTCTCTCTCTCTCTCTCATGTTCTTTTCTCTCTTCTTGCTTCTCTTTTTGTCCCTCCCTTGAAGAAATGCTATTGTCTTTTCCTTTATTTCTTCTCCGTTGTCTCCCTCTCTGGTGCTTTTCTTCATCCTCCTCATATTCCATTTCTCATTTTTACCTTTCCCTCTTAAAGCTCTTACAGAGCTTTACGGATCTTCTTTTTCTCCCAGTCGTATAGCTGTACCCTCTGCATATGAGCCCAGATAAAGCAGCCCTGTCGGTGGGACCACAAACCCAGCTGGGATGACAGATTATGTATGGATGATAGATCTCCTTCTCTCCCCTCACTGCTGCACCGCATGTTTAGGTGTTCCAGCAGCAGTTGTGATCTGCTTAGAGGTTTCAGGTGTTGGTAACAGGGGTGAATCTGGGTCCACAGTCTGGCCTGCCATCCCCATCGCTGCATGGGTCACTGGTTTGGCCAGATGGAAAGGCCTTTTTAATACTTGTGGGAACAACCGCCGGTCAGACAGTGCTGAGGGTTAGGGAGATTTTAGAAAGGGCTGGAGAGAGAAAGAAGAAGGAGACAGGAATTGCTGGATTGAGTCTCCCATGGGTCCCGGCGCTTTTGCAGTTCAGGCAGGAGACGGGGTGCGCACTGTAGGCAACGGTCTGCCTAGCTACCTTTTAAAAAAAAAGATTTTTTTGTTGCCATTTAAAACCAAAACGTTGCTGGTTACTTCTTCCGTATTTCCCTCATTATACTGGCAGTGAATCTGGCACTTCAATGCAGCATCTGAAGTCCTGTCCAGTGAAAGAGCTTGCTTACCTACATCTACATAGATACTACTGAGATACCACTCTTCATTGGATGTTTCCTGATGGATCCCAGGATATAGGCTAGGACTGCAAATGAATAATTTGACATACTTTGAACTTGCAACCCTAATAAGGATTAAGCAGTTATAGAAACGAATGGGTGAGTGACATACTTTGAAGATCAAACAATGATTTTGTAAATACAGCTCCAGAAAAAAAGAGATCACTTCAATTTAATTTAAAACAGCATCTCCATGAGTATGAAACCATTCCATGCCAGTGTCTGTTAGATTCCTACACAAGTACCTCATTCTGCTTTAGGAGGTATTCATTAGTGATAACCTGAATCTTATTTAATGAGGAAAAGTATAAAAACACTGCTGTAATCAATACTCTCCTGTTGCAATGTGACCAGTCTGATGGCAAAACACTGCTAGAAGTATGTCAAAGGTAATTATTACCATTTAGTTTAAGAGTGAACAAGAGATTGATTGTGTGAAAGAAATGTTCTGTAAACACGACCTCATTTCTCTTATTTTGATGGTTTGTCATTTCCTTTAAAATTGTGCTATAAAGAACAATGGCTGGCATATCTGCAATGTGAACAAACCCACACTTGCAAAATCTCTAGATTGGACAAGAGGAGTGGTCTACACAATATACAGCTCTGGAAAAATCTAAGAGACCACTGCAAAAATTGCAAAAAACTGAACAGCTTTGCATGTGTCTGCCTTGTAATGGACCAGCAGTCTGTCCAGGTCCTCCATGACCCTGGCCAAGAATAAACTGCACAGATAGTGGATGGATGGATGGATGAATAACATTTCTGAAATGTGCACATCTCAATTAAGAAAAAATTCCTGTAGTGTGTAAAAAAAAAAGCCTGTTTGCCAATGTGTAATTTTTAACAAAATCTTATTTTTATTTGGAAATGAGGAGAAATATTGTCAGCAGCTCTTAAAAATTAAGGCAAAGGCGCTCAGTTTAACACTTGCAAAAATAAAACCTGAGAAACTGAACTTATGTTTTTCCAGAGATGTATATTGTGTAGACCACTCCTCTCGTCCAGTCTAGAGATTTTGCCAGTGTGGGTTCGTTCACATTGCAGATATGCCAGCCATGAGGGCTTGAAGGTGGTATTGGAGTTCATCAGTGGAATACTGACCGCCTCACTGACTGCCAATCAACTTTGGACTTATCTCAGTCCCTCCTGACACTGGTGCCATCCATCTGAGTGTGCTAACAGCTGTTGCAGTGCTCTGCCACAAAAAAAATCCCCTGCTCATCTGGCCTTGTTGGCCCACTGTAATTATTTGAGGATTTACTTCTCACATGAGATTTGCTTAGTTTTTTTTTTTTTTCCCCATCACGTCTAGCTGAGTTCATTTCAGTCATAATACAACGCACCCGACTGGAACGTGCTCGTAAATAAAAACTGTACTTTTAACTGTTGTGGTACAAAAGTAATCAAAGCAACAGCTTCGGTCAGTGATTTCCTCCCTAAGCACAGAACACCCGCTAATCCAATACACAGGGACACGTTTTAAGTCACTCTCTAGGCAGGCATTATATAACGAGAAAAAATGGAATTTGTCACTTCTGTAAAGAACATGGCAGGAAAAGTTAAATGTACCAAAGTTGACCTCTCCCCACCAGAGGACATCAACATGCAAGCAGCCATTAATACTCATTAATAATCCAGCTACAGCCACTACATTCTGCAATGCCCTTTTCACTTCGGTGAAAGGGCATTACTCAAGTTACTTCCGTCTTCCTTTCATCAAGCCAAAGAAATATAGACCTATACGTTTTAACGTCTCTGTCCCGATGAAACAAATTACACAGGTCTACAATTTTACAGGGTCTAAAAGGTTGTAGTTGCTCATTGCCACATCAGGCATGCTAACCACAAAAGGGAGGCTATTTATCACAGTAATCTCACCATGAGGGGATCCATAAACGTTTTATGCCGAAGAGTTATTATCTAAATAAGGAATAAAAATAAAACCCCAGCCTTGTTGAAACACAGTATTAAATAGTAGAATTCATATTGATATACAGGAGAAAATTTGGCATAGGAACAGGAGAAAAATACCATTTATTCTACAGTTTTATGTTGAGAGAGAGAGAGAGAGACAGGGAGAAAAAGAGGATGATTCTTTTTCTTCTGTATTTTCTGACATTTTTCTTAATTATATTTCGTAGAGGTCTTAATATATTAAAATACCTTTATGTTACTGTACAGTAATACAGTATTAATGCAGTAGCTTTTTCTCCTATACTGAGAACATGTGATACAATGGGCATAAATGGATAACCATTCGGATAGCATGTTTTCCCTGTGCCTACATGGGTTTCCATCGCGGACTCTGGTGTCCTCCCACAGTCCAAAGACATGCATGTGTCTGCATTGTAATGGACTAGCAGTCTGTCCAGGCTCCACCATGACCCTGGCCAAGAATGATCTCCTCAGATAATGGATGGACAGACGGATGGATAATATTTCTGAAATGTGCACACCTCAATTAAGAAAAATTACCTGTAGTGTGTAAAAAACCTGTTTGCAAATGTATAATAGATTTGTTAAACAAAATCTTAGGTCATGGTTGATTTTTCTAAATGTTTTGTCTCCGATTAGGCATGATCAGACGTCCACTCTCACGGTGTTGTAATTTACAGGATGGTATAGAAGTGTTGCACATTCATTATAGGCCGTCGCATGGTTATCCGGGCCCAAGAGACATGTCTGATTGCTGTGTTCTGCATTACTTTGAATTATTAGCATTTCACTAGAATGATCACAGCTGTCATCCCAGGTGACCAGACCTCTGAATTAAGGCACACATTTCTGACCACAGGTACCATACGGAGCATCCAGCCTCATTTCACCATATCTGTGGTTCCACATTTCAAGCTGCTTGCTAGATAATAGTCTTTGATAAAGGCCTGTAGCAGTGCCACTGAAATGATGAAAAGGTGTGGAACAGTAGGCTAAATATTGTTTGTGAAATCCTAGAGGTACGTCAGATTACAATTAAACACAGCTTGGTAACAACTTCAGTGACTTTGTCTTCACTCTTCTGTCTTCTCTGTTTTTATGTTGTGAAAAGCATCAATTTCAGTGCTGTTGATGGTTGGTTTGGGTATGCTTCAGTACAGCTCTCGCTCTCTCTCTCTCTCTCTCTCTTTCCCCCTCTCTCTCTCTCAGTCTCCATTTGATGTGCTCTTAAAAGGGAATCTAAAGAGGCCCGATGATCTGCTAGTGTTACTCTCTGGCTGAATCTCATTGGTAGGCTTTTGAAAAGCTTAGCAAACCAGGCTAATCTTATAGTAACCCCATTAGAGAGACATTGTAAAAGAACATGCCAATCATTTCTGCGCCAGCATGGCGGCACGTTACAAGCACTTGTGTCTGAAAGAGAGCATTTTGTAAACACTTGATGTGATTATAGCTTAGGTGCTGCCTGCGCTACGGAAACCTGCAGGTTTGAGTGATGGCAGAGAATCTGTGTCGACTACCTGTCAATTAGCATGTGACACCTCAGGCCTACGTTGTGTCTTTTACATTGATCCCATAAGAACTTAGGCCAATGGTGACATATTTCCTTGGCAAAGCATATATTTAAAGCATTTTCCATCTCTTTGATGATCTTGAAAGAAGGCCTTTGTGTGTTCCAGGCCTGATGCAAGCTGCCGTGTCTTTTAAGTCCTCTCCTTGTTCTCATGAGTCAAACGTTTAACCGGCAGATGACCCCTTCTTTATGCACTTCATTGTACGGGTCTTCAGCATCCATCTAGAGTGACATTCGTCCCTGAACTCACTTCCATAGACAGCAAATAAACAGCCCGCCTCGTGTTTCTATTGTCACTTGAATTTGATTTATATGGAGGCAATTACCTCGCTCTTTTCTGCACGACCGTGCCTCATTCACCTCACTCCCCTTTCCTTTTTGAACTATCACATCGCTTGCTGTCTGAATCACCTTGGCTGGCCAGGGCTTCCTATCAGACAGGAAACTGCAGACAGGGTCATGGTGACAGTGGCAAGGGGCCTGCCAGTCTCTGCCCAGCAGGACATAGTAGTGAGAGCAAGCAGGGTATGAAACACAGTGGCAAGAGAAAGAGAGAGAGAGAATAGCACTCTTTGGCCCAAGGTGAGAGAGAGAGAGCATCTGTCAACATTGTTTGCTCCAGTTGTTTTGCTCTCCTGTCATAAAGGCCACAGAGCCACAGTAGTACATGGACGTCTATATAGAATCAGCAGCTTTTCTGCTTTATTGCCGTCTCTCTTCCAGCACACGCAATGTGATCTACAGTTAAATCACTCTTAAGAAACATTGCTATCAATAATATAACAGTAATTTGGTTGCAAATAAATGTATAATGTGATGCTAAGATGCTAGTCTTGTGCAACAAAGGCTTCAGGGAATTAACAAGAAGCCATGGATAAATAAATATCAGTGTGTCCAGAATGATGAATGGAGCTATAGATGATTGTAAAATGAGAAAGCTGTATAGCACCAACAGGAAACTTAATTGAATATCCATATGCCTCATATTTCAAAAGTGGTGATCAACTTTCAAGCCAGCTAGCAAATAATTATAAACAGAGCTTCTTGTTGATCCCACAATACCTGCAGTAGTGAGAAAAAACATTTAAAACTGCATATATATTGATATAACACATAGGGGAACCGTGAGGGTTGACCAGCAACTGAAATACAAACTCATTGAACTTAAATACAAAACCCCACTCAAACATGAACCAATCATAAAACGCAATCACTTAAAGAAAACACAGGACACCTGAAACTGAGACCGTAGACACAAACATACACTGACTTCAAAATAAGAGTCCCAGAACTAAAACCCCTCTAGTGGCTGCTCTGTGGACGTCACATTGGTAATTATTTTACAGTACCAATTCCAAACAGAAGAGGGGCAATATCTACCCAACAGACTCAAGCATGGAGAGTCTCAGCAGAGTTCTAAATACAGTAAAATTCAGTAATAAGATATGAATAAATATGAAGGGCTGAATCCGTACGAGAGGGCTGGACAGTTTAACAATACAGATATAATACAAAAAGCAGAACACAACACTGTCTCTAAAGTGATTAGACAAGGATTCCTATTTGCTTCTTAGGGCACGATACCCATCTTACTCGTATCTGAATTGTGCAATGGAATTCCAGTCCATGTCCTCCCCACTTCTTAGGACATTATGCCCATATTTACAGCAAGACATAAGAAGCCAGTTTCAGCTTTACTGTCGCAACAGATGGCGGTTAATTAACCCAGATGCAGGTTGATGATAAAAGTGTCCACATTAATTTTACCACTATTTTGTTCATGTAATAGTATTTTTTCTAGAACAAGAAGTATAATATGCCAAAAAGCAGCAGTGTTTGTGGTGTTACTTAATAGCTTCCATCAACCTACAAATTGTAAATGAAATAAATGCTTTTGAAACATAAAATTTTCTATTGATTAGAAATAAATTCGGACAATAACTATACATCACTGCTTATGTCTGTTAACTCGTAAAAATAAAGATATCGTAAAAGGTCCTTTGGAGGATAATCATAGAATAACGGCTTCTGGCTCCCTGAAGAGCCTTTCAGTTTAATTATTCCAATTGAAACCACTCAGTTCTTATATGGCATTGCTCCGGAGAACCCTTTTCAGCACCTTAATAGTAGGAATGTAGATGTAACTGCAAAGTGACTTAGTGACAATAGTAATGTGAGATTAGTATCTTTGCATTTAGAATAAGAGAGTAGAGGTTTTTTCCCGCTCTAGGAACGCTTTAAGCTGAGCTCTCACTTCCCTGGTGGTCTTAGCTTGACAGTTTGAATCATACGGTGCTGCTGTAGAGCAGGTGTGGAAGCAGGCGCTACCCGCTCCACCTCCCCAGCACTGCATTGAATTCTAGGTCAAAAGCCTGACAGGCTCTCCTCCCCCGGGGAGGCGTCCGGTCCTTTTATTCCTCTGTGAATCAGCGCCACATCTCAGTCCTCTGCGCAAATAAAAAGCCATTAGTTCCCTTTTGATCCAGGAAATTGAATGGATCATAATGGGGATTTGCAGTGAAAAGCTGAACGTTATCCCCCCCCATCAGAATGAAAAGATGAGAGAAAAACTTTTTCTTATTTGAGTTTTGTCACCAACGAGGTCGAGAGAGGCGGATGAGGGGGATGGTATGTGATGCACTTAGGTCTAATCGCAGGTGGCAAAGGGGGGATATTCAGATAAAGGCAAGCCACTCGCTTAAATTGAACGATGTGACAGGTTTTAGATGCAGCCAGAGATGCTTTGTGAGCAGAAAGTGCTGCCTGTAATGATGTTTGCGGTGGCCCGCTGCGAGGCTGCAGTGCACACCTGGGTCACACTTAAATCTACCCGTGTGCCTCCGCTGTGAGGCCAGATGAAGTGGCCTTGGACAAGCTCGCTGTGATTGGTCATTAACAGTCTGCCACACACCAGCGGTTCCAAGAAATAAGCTTGAGTTTAGATCTAGTTAAGAGAAACACTGGGAAAAGTACATGTAGCAGCGACAAAGTGACTGATGTGAATCACCACTCTTACACAGCACCCCTACTGCTTTCTTACCTTTGTTCAAGTTTGCAACCTCATGGAAAAACCGTGAATGGAAATAATTAACATTAGCAGGCCAGGGGGGGTTTAATTCTGGTCCTTTAATGTTCGATGTTTTCTCTCTAACACTTCTGATTGAGCTTGAGTTCATTACCATACTTAGTATTTGTGTTTGAGCAGGGAAATCACCTAGACTGTAGCCCATCAGGACCAGAACTGTGTAACCCTGCAGTGAACACTTGTTAGCGTACTGCAACAGCACCAGCATCAAACACACCTTGTTCTGTTAGAGCAATATGAGATGCAGTGCAGAACTGTGATTCAGATCTGGGTAAGAAAGTTTTTTGGCATTAAACAAAGTGGGGTGCCTAAAACGTATTTTAATGGAATAAGATCACTGTATTGTATGGCCTCAAGTGACTTAATGCTTCTACAAAATATTATTACATTTTGGGGCAGCTGGTGACCTATTGATTATGGAGTTGCCCCTGTGATCAGAAGGTCATGGGTTTGAAAGTGCTAATGTCATATTGAGGTCCCCTTGAGCAAGGCAATGCCCCATACAATGCTCGACAGGTTGGCTGTAGTCCTCTGATTCCTTTGGTGAATGGGTTAAATGCAGAGGAAGAAAGCGGGAAAGCGAACTACATAGAAATGAAAATACCGGCTCAGAACCCAAACAGATTATAATATGTGTAACAATGCATGATTTTCTTGTAGATGCCAGAATTACATAACTAATTGCGCTCTGTTGTTAAGATAAGATAAGATAAGATAAGATAAGATAAATCTTAATTTGTCCCAAAAGTGGGAAATGTACTTTGTTACGGCAGAAAGTTGACAAAACAAAGTTAGGAGCAGCAAAAATTGGAGATCTGAGATTCACCCTGGCTTTACTGCTGTTAAAGACAGATGTAACTATCAATTTCATGAGATGTTCATATGTATATTTCATGTACACTAATGTAACAGTACTTTATTTCCAGGAATTTCAGGACCATTTCTCTTGGTCTGTTCTGCAGCTGTTCATATAGAAAAGAGGTTTTGAAATGACACCGAAGATGTATTTCTGTCTTTAAATCTTACGGTCTTTGTCTTACTGCAGTGTGTTGTGGAAATCTGCCTGAATGGTGCTATAAAATCAGCGTCCACCTGGGTTCTCTGTTTCTTGCCAAAATTCCAGGCCTCCACTGAATCAGACATGTGGTTCACTAGGCAGAGTTCCACACTGCCTGCCTGTCCATCCGTCTGTCTGTCTCCCTGTCTGTCTCTGACTCCAGGAGAGTCGACCCGTACAGTTTGCTGCCAAATTGCCATTCAGCCCAGCTGCCTGACACCAGCAGATCAAATCTCTGCTAAATGTAATTTCATAGTATTCTGAAACCATGGAACAATTGTCTGTCTTTCTGTTTCTCTCCCTCTCTCCACTCTCTCCACAGTGGCTGCCCTCTTTCAGACCCCCTGCAGTGATAGATGGAATGTTGAGATTTCAGTCATAGTGAATGTGTGCCAGCAATGCCTTTGATACCGCTGGCTGCACTTTGCCTAGTATGCTAATCTTAACTCCCATATTCTCTCTCTGTCTCTCTCTCTCTCTCTCTCTCTCTCTCTCTCTCTTTCTCTCTTTCTCTCTCTTTCTCTTTTCTGTTCTCCAGACAAACCAGGGAGCAGGAGACACCCCCGGACTTCTTCTACTTCTCTGACTTTGAGAGACACAACGCGGAGATTGCAGCATTTCATCTCGACAGGTAGACCTGCTCGCTCTGAAACACCTGCTGGGTGAAAAGCAGAGGCTCACTCAGGTCCGGCCAAAGATGTATGCACACGTGTTCACGTATTATTTCAAACTCCGCCCAATCTGCCTGTCTTTCCAACTCTGTTCATACCTGCCTAACACCCACACACACATGGCCAGCAGCTGGAGCCTGGCTGTAACAACAGTTTACAGTGTTTACAATCTTTCTGCTTTGTTTCAAGAGTCTTACTCGTATTCCATTACAACAACTAGGGACATGAGGGACACTCATCCTGTATATCCAATGTATGGATTTTCCATTTGCAGTCAGTAACTCAAGATATGTTTTGTGATTAAAGTCAGTTTCTTTAGTTTTGCACTCAACACTAAGCACTGTGCAAACTTGTAACAGGTTTATATGATGACTGCTTATGTTCTTAAGTGGTTTCTGACATCCTGTGAAGTACAGTTTTTATTCAAATGAACAAAAGCACTTTGAATTGTTAAAACAGTAGTAGCAGCTGAAATTAAGACTGCATTTTCTCCATACTTTTGGTAACCTTTAAATTAGATTTTTTTTACCAAACTGTTCCTTCAGACATGCCCTAGCTCTTTCAGTTGGCGTGGTTAAACACAGACTGTTGGGATTCGGCCCAGTGCTCAGCCCAGTTGGTCTTTGGGCATTTGCGTGGGTTTGGCAAAAGCTGCCACATCCGTGCCCACACAAGTATCGATTTTAGGCAGGAGGAGGCTTCAGCCCGCCCTAAAGAGCAACTTGGACCGCCGTTACACAACCTAGCCCCAACGGCTCCGATTCTCCACACGCCGCTTAGGCCCCGTCACTCCAGCCCCCTGGCCGGCAGCCTGAAAAGCACTTAGCGAGATTGATTCGATCCACGTCGCGGTGACGTGAGCTCTGAGGATAACAAGGTGCATATGAGAGCAATCAAAGTTGGGAGAAGCTCCCTGCTGACTTTAACGAGGGAGCTCACAGAGAGGGTCTTTGTGTGGGACAGGCGTTGATTGAGCTTGTTTAGACCAACTTTATTTTGATCATGTGTTTTTTTTTCTGTCCGCCGAATCTAGCACCTGTAGAGTTAGCACCTGTAGGCCAGTGCACGTGTCTATCATATACTGTAGATTGTAACTGCATTGGACTACACAGAGCAGTTAACAAAATATTAACTTTTTACATCATTTTTAAAATACCGCTTGCAGTTTTCACGGTGTTAAAATTGCATGATGAATGCACCAGTAGAAATGGTATAAACTTACGTGAGTTGAAATCATATCACATCTGTTTTTCGAGATCCAGTGTTTTGCTTTGTGAGTAACAAAATCCATCACATTTTAAATTATTCAGTTGAAGCAGATTTTATCATGCAGACTGGTATTAGTCATTGTGTATAATGAGGTCAGGTGATTATAAATGCAGCCTTGTAACTTGCTGTCCAGTTAGGTTCATCCCAGGCCTGTCCCCATCAACTATATTAGTTATCGAGGAATCTAGTAGTAACTGAGCATTTATTTGCAATTTCATATATATGAAATATGTACAAATGCAAAATAGTGAGAAAAGTGATTTGAAGGCTAATATCTCAACAAAAAAAGTGAAGCCTATACAGAACTACTTTGCTGAACAGATGAACAGAAGACAGTGGACCAGTTGACCTTTAGATAGGAATAAAGCAGGGGTCACCAACCTTTTTGAAACTGAGAGCTACTTCATGGGTACTGAGCCATACGAAGGGCTACCAGTTTGATACACTAGAACAGAGTTTACCTAAACTTATCTAAATTTAATGTATGATAAACATGTTTAAAGGCTTTTTTTAGATATTGATATTTTCTAAGCTATATAGATGCAAATGTGATTAAAGAAGAAAATAGGATCAAATTAAATGATAGATGCTGTTCACTTGTGGTCCCTGGGCACATGAGTAGTGGTCCAATGGGCACCACACTCATGTGAACCAACGGGCACCACGTTGGTGAGCCCTGGAATAAAGTAACGCATCCCAAACATTAGTTCACTTTATTCTCCCTCTGCCATCCCTCCATCCCTATTCTGTATGTTATAGTCCTGTGCCAGTACCCCCGTATGGCTGACAGACTGTTCATGCACAGCCAAGTCTCCACACTGGGCTCTTTGTCATCAGCCTCCAGCATGACTTGGTGGCTTTGTAGCCCCCGAGTGGCTTCATCTTGCAGGCTTGGGTTTCTGTCCCTCAGGGGCCCAGGGCCTGAGCCAGAAAACCAGACTTTAAAACGAGAGTCAACTTTGCATTATTTCTCTCCAAACCCCAAATACAGTCAATCAGCCAAGGCATGTTTGGTGTCACAAGTTTGCTTCTTTGGTTTTGCTGAACACTGTTAAAGAAAACCTTTCCTACAGTTTTAATGCATTTTATACTTGTCTTGTTCCCGACTTTTGCATGGTTTTAGTGATTTTGCATGATTTTTAAACAACTCCTTTAAGAGACTTGTGTTTCAACTGACTGCACTTTCTGTGACATACTCAAAGAGGTCCAGTCTGAAACACTCTTTATAACTTCATTGCGAATATGTGAAGCTAAACTAAAAAGGGGAATTCATGTAAATGTGCTGGTTTTTTTTAAATGACAAAAATATGTGGACCATATGGACAGAGAAAGAAAAGGAACATTTTAACACCTTTCCTGCTTTTTAAATAAAAGAGGTCAATACTAGATATTAAAAGGTAAAGGTTTGGTTTTCTCAATTTGGGCATTTTAAGTAGATCTCTTATACAGACTTCTTTATGACACAATAATCAATAAAAGCGGACAAACTGACACAATTCAGACCTCAGATATCTTTAGCTATGTGACATAGCTTTGTCCCAGTTGGTAGAAAAGTCCCTCACACAGTTAATGCTGTTTGAGATGTGAATCTGTTAGCCACATTATCCTCGTAGCTTCAGTATAAAATACAGACTCTAGACACATGTGAAACATGTCTTGGCTGGTCGATCACATTTGAGTGAAGGGGAAGATTGTGTAAATTTGTTTGCGTCGCGGGAAGATGTGAGTCCTCTGGGGCTGTATGTGGCCAGACGTTGAAGGCCAATAAGCAGGCCTTTAAAAGGCCATTAAGTAGCAATCAGGGAGGTGTCATAAAGTGGATATGTTATGAATTGGCTCACGTGCCGAGACGAGGCTGCGACAGCTGCTGTCGGCGACTGGAAAAAATCATTAAATCATTATGCAGTCAGTTTGAGAAATTGCCCCTTATTTCCATAGATCTTCTGCGCTCTGTAAATCTGTGCAGTTATTACTTGATGAAGCTCACACAGAGATTACAGGTCCAATTGCTATGTAATTAGCATGCTGATTGTGTTTAATTAACAGTGAGACAAATTTACAGTATTACAACGTCAGTATCCAGTAGTTTTCATAGTTACGTGAAAGACCATAATTGGGGCGAAAGTTGGTCTGAGCATTGTGGGACAGCTTAGTAGGGCTTTTTTATTCTTCTCATATCTGGGACAATACCTACATAGTACTTGAGCATGCAGTTTTAAAGTGTAGCATTTTACAACTACAAGAATTATTGTGTTTGTTTTGCTCTTTTTTTTAAATTCAATTGCATGGTTACAGTGTCATGAATTATGTTTACATTGAGTTTACACCAAGCAACCATAACATGAAAAACCACCTGCCTAATATTGTGTTGGGTCCACCTGTGCTGCCAAAACAGCGCTGACCTGTCAAGACTTCTGAAGGTGCGCTGTGGTATCTGCAACCAAGACATTAGCAGCAGATCCCTTAAGTCCTGTAAAGATGGGGCCTCCATAGATCAGACTAGTTTGCACAGCACATACTACATATGTTCAGTAGAACAGAGATCTGGGGAATTTGGTCTGTAAAGTCTTTGTCACTTTACACAGCGATATTTGCAGTGCAGCAGGACACATTATCCTGCTGAGACCACAGCCATTAGGGAACAGAGTTGCCAGGAAAGGTTGTAGTGTCTGCAACAATGTTTAGGTAGGTGGTACCTGCTAAAAGTACTGTCCCAGTTTTGCCCTTGTCAGAATTGCTTGGTTCTTTACACTCGCCCACTTTTCTGCTTCCAACACACCTGATTCAGAAACTGACTGTTGTCTTGAGGCTTAAAACATCCCACCCTTTGACAGGTGCCTCTGTAACGAGGTAATCAGTGTTATTCATTTCACCTGTCAGTGGTTTTCGTGTTATGGCTGATCAGTGTACATTTTGCAGCAACAACGTCTGCTCTTTCCATTTGTTTCAATGTCAAACAAATCAAAAACAAAGACACTGACTATGTTTTCTCTCTTCTCTTTTTCTTTTACCCATAAAATATTTCTTATTAAACACAAACTCAGGGGATCACAATTACTCAGATAAAATATATTACTTTATTAAAAAAAATTAGTTTATTAAAATGCATGTTGCTATTCGCACCTAAATTGCTTTTACAATTAAGGTAATAGAAATAATCTAACTAATGTTCTGTCTGTCAGTATATCTATCTATCTATCTATATCTCTATCTCTCTATCTCTCTGTCTATGTGTAGGATTCTGGATTTCCGTCGTGTTCCCCCGGTGGCCGGCAGGCTGGTGAACATGACGCGGGAGATCCGGGACGTGACCCGCGACAAAAAGCTCTGGCGGACATTCTTCATCTCCCCAGGTATCAGCATGCGCCTTCCTTCCTTCCCATGCCTCGGTCCCCTTACCCCAGCCAGCCTTTTCTCCCTACCCCTCCCCACAGCAGGGGCTGGTGTACCGGAGATCTACTGTGGCCTGGGCTATTCATGACCTTTATCTGAACAGCAATGGGCAATCAGTGCGCACCAAGTCTCCAAGTGGTTTTAGAATCAAATTTCAGCCATCTAATGGGTGTCGCTTCTTAACCCGAGGCATGCACAAGCATTTCTTCTCTCATTAATGGAGTTAATTATCACAAATTATCATTAGCGCACTGCGTCAACTTTTCTGGGAAAAAAGCAAAAAATGCTCCCTTTCCCCCCAAAGGTGTCATGTCAGAAAACCTCTGTCACTGTAATTAATCATAAACTAAAGCCTCTTCAGCGAAACCCATACGAGGCAGCGCAGTTCACTGACATCAGCCCATCACGAACAGACCAATCTGCTAAAGGTCAGAAGACTATTCACAGCATTTTTTACCCAACGGCTATCAGCACTTGCGCATTTCCCGAGAAAAGGCCTCACGCTGGGCAGTATGACTGCTATCAGATGTGTCTGCAGTCAAAGAGATTATGGTAATAACTGGGACTCACATAGCTGCCAAGAGTTTAACTGTGACCCAACCTTCAGTGATCTTAGTCCATTCAAGAGTGTTATATGACCAAACTCAATGACCTCAAACCACCTGTAAAAGCATTCTCTCTGCCATCAGATTACAGTGAGACTCTCTCTCTCTTTCTCACACTCGCTCTCTCTGGTTATTTGCCTGGCCCAGACTGCTGTCCTCCTCTCAGTCTCCTCTTTTCTACACCTTTAAAGCTTAAACCTCTATAAACCTTAAACCGGCTCTCTTACTCCCTTCACAGCCAACAACATTTGCTTTTACGGAGAGTGTTCGTACTACTGCTCCACTGAGCACGCTCTATGTGGAAAGCCTGACCAGATCGAGGGCTCACTGGCCGCTTTCCTGCCTGACCTCGCCCTGGCCAAGCGCAAAACCTGGAGGAACCCGTGGAGGCGCTCCTACCACAAGCGCAAGAAAGCTGAGTAAGGTTTTTTAAATTTTTTTCTGTCCTTTCGTCTTTTTTTGCCCATGCTGTTTTCTCTTTTTCATTTTTGTTTTCATTGTTTTATTTTTTTTCCACCTTTTTCCATTTCTATCACTACTCTGTTTCCTGTTTCATTTTCTCTGCCTCCTTCTTTTTTTTTACTTCCTCTTTTTTCTCTGTCTTCGGTTCTCTTCTTTTATCTCTTCTGTGCTCTATCACAGGTCACCACACACAACCTCACATCTTCATTAAACTCTCAGACTGCCTTTATCAGCAAAAATGGAGTGTAGCACAGCTCTAGGAAGGCAGCCGTCTAGGCTGAGACAATGGGCCGTCCTCCCAGAGACGCCAGCTTTAACCGGACGGTCCGAGGCCGATCACATCAAACACGATGCAAAACTGCTGACTAGGTGTTTGAAAAGAACATATCTCACAGTTTTGCTGCCTTTACTGATTCGCTTGTGAGAGAGAAGAGAGGGAACTCATCATTCTTTCTCTTTATACAAAATGCATTCTCCTCTGTATTCATGAGAAAGGCTCAGTATACTCCCTCTGCATCCAAAGGAGAAGGCCCACACTGAAAAATGTATTCGAATTTATTTTGTTCAATTGTGTAGGTCGGGTCCACGTGAACTAAGTACACCATCACAATTATTGCCTTTCATTTACTCTCTGTTCGAGGTGAAGTCTATTTATATAACAAAAGGTCAATGTGCTAAAATAGACTACAGAATACAAAAAATAGAATAAAATAATGGAAGAAATAAAATAAAATTATACATGGAAGAAAACTGTAGCTGTGCAGTAGAAGTGCAAATATTTAAAAGAAGGGGGACAAGAATAGAGCAATTTTAGCAGTTTTTCAAAGCTGTTTGTTCCAGCAGCGAGCTGCCTAGTGACCAAATACCATTTCATTATGTTTAGTTTCAGCTCCTTTCACCACTAGCGGAAAAGCTCTTGCAGATCTAAGAGACCCACCAGGAATATATACTTCAAGCAGAGATGCATTGAGCTACTTGTACTTTGAAATCAATGCTTTGAAATCAATTCTGTACTGAACTGGGATCAATGTGAGGACCTGATAATGTTCTCTTTTTTCTTGGTTTTGGTTAGAACTCTGAATGAGCTAGAGCTGTCTAAATAATAATAGTGCATAATATAACATTTCATGCACAGCTGTAAATGTCTATTTTTTAACACTATTTTTTTCCACTGTGCATAGCACTCTATCATTTTGTAAATATGATATTGTGCCCTTAATTCCATTGGCACTTCATAAGCTGCTGCATAGACTGCCATCCACATTCATGATAGTCTGTTGTTAGAACCAACCATAGCTTAAAAAAGAGCACTGGTTTGCAAGAGTAGTGTTTAGTGTAGAGGTAGAAGTCACCTGTGCTTGTTCTTGCTCAGGTGGGAAGTGGATCCAGATTACTGTGATGAAGTCAAGCAGACTCCACCCTATGACCATGGCACACGGCTTCTGGACATCATGGATATGACCATTTTTGACTTCCTCATGGGTGAGTTTCACTCCTGTTTAAAAACATGATCCAAAATAACAATTAATTTAAGTAGAATGGTTTGCTTTGGTTTGCGCTGGCAGTAGATGAGACTTCTGAGGGTAAATGCAATTTAAACAATAAGCAGCTGGTGGCCTAGTGGTTAGGGAGTTGCCCCTGTAATCAGAAGGTTGTGGGTTTGAATCCCAGGCCTGCTAGTGGCACCTCTGCTCGCCGGGCACTGTGTTCTTGGCTTCACATGGGTTGAATGCAAAGACAGAATTTCACACTGTGGTATGTTTGCATTTAACAAAATGGACACTTTACACTTTAAAAAAACAAACATGAAAAACTGTAATTTTATATAAGTCTATTCCGTTTGGACAGGCAACATGGACCGTCACCATTATGAGACCTTTGAGAAGTTTGGGAATGAGACATTCATCATCCATCTGGACAATGGCAGAGGGTGAGCCATGTTTAGCATCCTTCCATCTAGCCATGCAGTGCAGTGAACCCAGACGGAGCAAGCTTGTTCCTCATGTACCTCCACTTTACACTAGCAAAGCTAATCTGAAACCATGGAAACTGGGGGATCCTTCAAGCGAAGTGAATATGTACGTTGTCAGCGAAGGTCACATCGCAGCTGATAATGTATGTACTGCTGAAGGCTGGGTGTGAAAGTCAGCGTGAGGATATCCATGGTGTAGATGAAAGCACTGTTGTTCTGTACAAGTGCAAAAGCTTTTACATAAATGATTTAGCAGATCTAAGATAAGCCAAATTTGGACCAAAAATCGAGCTGAAAATTGCTACTCAAGCGTGTCTCCAGGGCAGAATTTGATTCATTCATCAACTGAGCAGTTACTGCTGCTTTTCAAGGTTGTTGGGTCTGCACAGAAAGTAGGCCACACTTTTAAAAGTGTTTTAAAAAGTATTAAAAAGTGATAAATAAAATTGTCAAATTTAAGGCCATTAAAAGTGTTACATTTGGTTCTAGTGGTATTATTTAAAAAAAATTGGTTTTTTTTTTCAGACTATGAGGTTTCCTATTCTGAGTAAAATTCTATCTGCTAATGTTTGCGGTAGTTCGTCTCAATCCTGAAGTCTCACATGGATGAAAGTTTTCCGTCGCTATGACGAATTTCCGTCAACGTAGGGCACTAAAGCTCAATTTTGAGATCGATGCAGATCAGAAGATAGAGGTTTTTTGGGGGGGTAAACAAGCGGTGGGTAAACAAGCTTCGGCAGGCAAAGTTCTGGTAAGGTTGTCTATTTCCTTGGTTAAATTACAATTTAGTTATTCTTCCTAAAAATAAAAATAAACATTATGGTTTTGGCAGTTTGCGTAAATATTGATAGCTGCGGAGGCTATGTTTGATGCTGACGTCATATTCAGTGGTCGTTCGACAACCAAGTAGTCAACTGGCTTATGTCCAGACAACCATCAGCGCTGTCATGGCAAATGCAAGTTTTCTGACAGCTGGGTGAAAGACCCTGCGTTTAAGGACTGGCTCAAGCCTGTAGTAGGGAATAACCGGCTTATTGTTCGGTATGTAAAAAAAACATCAATGTCAACTGGATGGGAGCTAACGCACTTCGGTCATTAGTTCATATTAGGCCAATAGTACATGTTAAATTTTTTGTTTATGTTAAAATCAAAATCATGCAGTGAATGCCAGCCAATTTGTTGAAACTATGTCTTTGATGCACATTTTATGTAATTTTATTTTTACTTATGAAGTGAAATAAATGTGCAATATGTTGTCAACATGAGTGAGTCTGTAAATCTATTCGGTTGTACAGTGTTAAATGTCAAAATCTGCGTAAACGTTAAAAAGGTCGTTGATTAACACTTGCAAGTCTGTATCGTGATGGGTTCAAAAAAAATTCCAAAGGTAGTAAAAATTTTACTTAAGGATTGCTGTATATACCCTGCACACCACAGCACTCATACAGAAACTGGGAGTTCAGAGCTTTGCTTGAAAATATAAAGGTAATACTCAAGAGTGTTGGATCCGTATCCTTTAGTGCCTGGCATCTGATTTGAACTGATTTCGCAAATCTCTAACTCCTTAGGCGTAGGTCTCACTAAACTCTTTCAACAATCTGAGCTGTTTCTAATTCTTAGTTTTTCACACCCACAGATTTGGAAAACACTCTCATGACGAAATGTCGATCTTGGTGCCTTTGAGTCAGTGCTGCAGGTGAGATTTCATAAAGATTTTATAATTAAAGTTTACCCTTTTCCTCAAATTCAGTCGATCATTTTTGTGTCTGAAATTTGCTTATTCCGTTTTGGTCTGGCTAATTTAGCTAACAAGTTAGTGTAAACATATTCTCGCACAAATTCAAGATTTGTAAACTGCTTGCTTAAATTGTCACTTGCATTAAAACTGCCCTGTTATTACAATTCCCATATTAGAACAATATAATACATGTTTATTGTAATTCATAGTTAAAGTCCTACTGTTGCCGTTTATGTACAAAAAATAGTCATAATTTATTTTAAGTGATTTTTAGCCTTTAGAAAGAGATTGTTAAACAGATTGTTTTAGATACTGTCTTTAATATTGATGTACATGAGCTCTGTTCTAATTGTCTGGCCTTTAGAATGCCTCATTCAAAATGTACTCCAGAATGAAACACCTTATCTAAGTTCATTGTGAATGTGCAGGGCTATGCTGATGTTGATTGAATTGACAAATACGTGTAAATATTTGGTGTTTGTTGTATCACAAAGACAGTGTATTTAAAATTACCTCATCATATGTGGATATATGGACACTGTGGCACCTACTAGCCATAAAGCTCTTATAAAGAAGAGTGTATTCTTACACTAGCATAGATAGCCAATTTTGCCTGTGGACATCAGTGGAGTAAAGTGTATGAAGGTTTGGACGTACTCTTTTATTATTGTGGGGTAAGCTCTCATTTCACACCATTTCCTTTTCTTGCCTCACTTTTCACTCTAATTATTTTTGGCTCTCTCTCATTCTCTCACTCTTTCTTCCCTCTTCGCTAAATCAGGGTGAGGAGGTCTACCTACGTTCGGCTGCAGCTGCTAGCTAAAGAGGAGTACCAGCTGAGCTCTCTGATGGAGGAATCTCTCCTGCGGGACCGCCTGGCCCCCATCCTCATCAAGCCACACCTGCAGGCTCTGGACCGCCGCCTGCGCCTCGCCCTTAATGTTCTAGCCGAGTGCGTGGAGAAGGAGGGCTACTCCACCGTGGTGGAGGACGACCTGGAACCCCAGCCTGCTGCTGCTCCTCTCCATCAGGCCCCCAGAGCCAGGTAGTAAGGGCCCCAGGACCTGAAGCCCACCAGCCTCGGTGCTTGTCAGGACACGCCTGCTACGAGCCACGGGCTTGTACCCGAGCCACAGCTTTGAATTCAGTGAATTCCGAGACTTGCTGCAAACGCCTCCAAACCGAACAGCCCTGCATACGTGTCCATGTGTTGTATGTCCACAGATACCAGACATGGGAGTTCTTTTCTTTAGAGAGGCTTTAGACCTGCAGCATTACAGAAAAGAGGTACATTTTCTGTTCTTTTGATGGTACCAATGATACTTTGGACTCTTTAATATTTGTTCTTTGTTTTTTGCCTTCAAACGCCAAGGCTTGAGTTTTTTTAATCTGTGATGGAAGCTGCAGTACATACTGTTTTGTTACATCCTGCTTTTTATTTCTACAGTCTATCAGAAATAATTTATTACTTTTGCATATTTATCTTCGAGAGTCATTTCAGTATATTAAGTAACCTGAGTGTACAGCAGGTGTGCAAAAGTCTACGTGGTGTACAGTAGATTTTTACTAAAGAACCGGGACAGAGAATCATTAGGTGGAGGGAGTTTGCGGGGAGAAAAGAAATGAATACTGTTTATGTAGTCCTGTTCATATAAGACTTATATCTATGGCTGCTGATCATAATGTATGTAGCCAACTGTTGCGGCACTCTGTGTGAGATCTTTTACATAAGGGCGTATTGAAGCTTTAAGAGGAGTACTGCAGTGCGGTGCTTCTCCTGCGACGACTCTTACTCAACTCCTCTCCTCTTCGAGTCTGACCTGATTTGGGTTTCCTGGCCTCCGGTCGCTTTCGGCACCTTTCACGGAGACTTCGTCAAATTGGATATTGTGCAATCCGACGTCGAGAGGGTTTGTTTTTTTTTCTTGTTTGTGAGCTCATCTTTCATTTTGGTATATTCAGCAGTAGAGTGCGTGCCTCATTTGGGGTTATTCAAAAGGGTTGGAACTTGGTAGGGACTTGCTGGAGGAACAGAGAATGACACTGATTGGTGTTTTTTGTTCTGCCCGCTGTCTCCGACCCCATGCTGAATGCACCTGTTTCCCCAGCATGGGCAGCTTCCTCGCTCCCTCTGATGCACCACTTGGTAATTCTGTGTCCTTTTTGTCACCGCACACAGGCTATCTCATCATCTCTCAGTGGCTGCTCTCTCACGGCCCACGGTGTAGTCGCAGAGAACCAATCAAAGACGGTACATGGTTTGAAACAAACCTCTGACCCCTGTTATTACGTCGCAGGCCATTTCACAAGAAGGCATCCATTTCCTCATCCACACTCACCTGTCTCGAATTTGTCTCATTCTGCCACTTAGAAATTATCAAGCAGAAACGATCCATTCTGCCCCAGTGTACATAAAAAATCTTTGTGTATTTTGTACAATAAAACAAAAGGCCTGTTCGCTACAGTTGTTAATTGATTTTTTTTAATACTTCAGACTTAAGTTATAGTCATCGCAGTCAAAACACTCCTTACAAGCGTTCTACTCTGCTGATTTTACATGCTTAAAGTGTGAAATTGTCCGATTTTGCAGATGGATTTTTGTTCTCAGTTCTCAGAGGAGGGCTTTCTCCTAAACTATGGCCAAAAAAGGCAAGAGAGTGCCTTTACCATTTCCACAGGGGCAGCTGAATGTCCGCTCAGCTTCAAACGAGACTCTTTACTGACACACGGCAACTTTTTTGTTTGTTTAACGAGTAAGATGAATTATTTTCAAAATCGTGCTATTGCAAGTCACTCAGTGCAATTGTGTTTGAAAGCTTCTCTTTATTATTTATTAATGTCTAAGGGTGATACATTTCTGCGAAATTGTTTCGTTTTTTGGGTTACTTTTTCTTTTATGTTGTTTTTGGACTCTTCATCCTGAAGTCCCTGTTTCTGATTACCATTGGGAAGTATGACAGTAGAAAGGGAAGAGTTGAGGCGTGTGTATGTGTGTGTTTCTGTGTAAACTCAGTGCCTGTGCAATGCTAGAGATACTTGAATGTTTTGGGATTTGTCACAAATGGACCTCTGAACCCCCTAGTTCTGGACACGGATTCAGAAGCCCGGGGGTTTTGGGGGTTTGCGGAGCTTCTAAGCAGGGAGAAGGCATGATCACGGTGGGCTTTCAGAGGCCAAATCTGGCCCAGAATATCTCCCTGCTCTTGCATTGTGTATGTGTACATATCTATAAATACTGTACGTAGAACCCAAGAGGCTGTTCTTAACAGCCAAAATGCTTCTGTTTTTTTTTTCTCTCTCTCTTATGCATTGTTACTGTGACGACTTGTTTGCAAAATGATAAAGGTGTGCAATAAAAGAAGTGAAGCTGTTGAACACCGTTTGTGTGTAGTGCAGCAGCAGAGACCAGAACAAACCCCGCCGCTTCTTACCATGCTGTGGTTGCTCTTTTAATAGTTTAGTCTAATGAAATAATTTTTCTTTACGCAAAACGGTACTGGTCCGCTAGTGTACTTATATGGAGAAAAGTTTTGGGATACCTGAACATTACACCATCAGGAACTTTAATGACATAGCATTCAAGTACATAGACTTTAATATGGAGTTGGTTCCCCCTTTGCAGATATAACGGCTTCCACTCTTCTTAGAGGGCTTTCCTTAAGAGTTTGGGGTTTCTGTGGGAATTTGTGTCCATTCATTCTGTAGAGTAGTTATCAGGTTGGTTGTTGGCTAAGAAGGCCTGGCTTGCAATCTCTGTTCCTCCCAAAGGTGCTGGATGGGGTTGAGGTCAGGAACCCATCCCCCTCAAGAGAGTCTTTATGGGGTAGAATTACAAGAGGGCCAGTCAAGTTCTTCCACTCCGAACTCATGCTATAATAGAAAAGTTTCTTCCCCAAACTGTGTCCACAAAGTTGGAAGCAAATAATAGTCTATTATTATTTAGTCTATTAATAGTCTAGCCTATTGCTCAGTGTGTGACAAGTGTGTACGGATTGAAGCAGGGCTTGATTTGTAAATGATGATGCTTCGTAATACTGAGTGACTAAGGTCCTGGAAAACGTGTGCATTAAAAAGGTGAAATCTGGCTCAGTGTAGAGCTTCACTATAATGTTGCCATAAAGAGTCTTTAAGCTCAGCATCATTGCTCTTTGGGGGATGAACATTTACAGCATTCGTGAGTGATTAACAGCATGTTTGTTGTTCTTATTCCTGTTATTTCTGTCATGCATGCATGCCATGGCGTTAGATACAGCATGCTGCTTTACAGTCAGTGTTTTCACATTTTGTTATTTTATACATCCACCTTCTGACGATTGTAATGTCTTTTATTAGTTATGTAAATTAAGTGTTTGTATCATGCTTGTTCCTGGATTTAGGCATGCACTTTACACAATGACAGTTCATGGTCTTTCATTTAAAAAGCAAGCAGGTCTTGGCTGATTTGAAAAACATTTCTTTTAGGGCAGCAGGCAGTTAACAGAAATGTAATGGGTGGTCCCTAACCCCTGACCCCTGCTGTTTCAAAGTGAGCATGGTCTCTGACCATGAGGTTCAGCAAAGCTAAACAGAAGCTTATACCATATATTCAGAGCCATGAGGAGTCAGATGGAAAATCATTCCCTAATGCGCTAATCCCTAAAGCGCTCCATCACTCAAACAAACTCCGCTGCTTTATCCTCTGCTCAGAATGGAGTGTGTCTTTCAGCCGACTACCAGGAGAGACAGCAATGTCACTGTGACCTTAAAGAGAAAACATAAGTGCATCAGAGTACGACTGCTGATGCAGGCAGACGCACTTAATGCTCCTAAATGGTTCCTGGATTGACATATGGTTCTAAGAAATAGCATTAACTGCCTCAGAAGCTTTGCATTATTCGGTTCTTACACATTTCCTTTGCAATAAAGGATCATCAATTCTTTTATGGGATCGCTACAAAGAACCCTGTTCGCCAGCTTTTTAAGAGTATCCGCTGCACTCTTTGCACTGTATTCCGGACGTTACTGTAATGCTTTACAAAATCCATTCTGGCCCCGCTTACCTTGGCTGTTCTGTAACTAGTTGTAATTCATGGTTTTGACCACCAGGTGGCTGTGCAGGCTTCCTTAGCACACCCAATGAATTTGTTGTTTCTCACTAATTTTTGAGGCGATACTCACTCTTGAAGCAGTTCTACAATCAGTAACGCACTCCCTCACATATGTTAGCATTTCTCATTGTGTTCGTGTGCATTTCTATTGTTTCTACATTTATTTCACAACTAAAGACGTTTTGTCATTGTGGTGATGCATTTCTCCTCTGACTCTTGACAGCTCATCAAAACAGTTTTTATATCTGTCCATCAGAACACCTCTCACTCGCCTCCGTGCTCTCATGCATTGCATGATTTCATTCAAATCACTTTACACTTTTTTCATACATGTACGATGGAGCAAGTGTCAGTGTTTGCCCTCCAAATTGAAAGCAAATGTAAACACATGTTCTCAGAAGATGTTCTATTGAAACAAATAGAAACATGCTCTCAGTCTTGTGTTACAGCTGCATGTCAAAGCATGGCAGTATATAGGCATATAAGCACATGTGACGCCCAGGTTTCGTGTTGTTGAAGATGGAGTAGGAAGACGGTGTCATGCTGGTACCAGGCTTTGTGAGAAGACACAGTGTCTGAATGCCTAGTATGGCAAGGCGGAGAGGAGCACACAGATGATAAGTACAAGACAGGGGCAGGGAGAGGAGTAAATAGGTATCAGAGTGTCTAATGAAATAACGGCAACAGCTGTGGTCTATGTTATCAACCAAGGCTGAAGTTGGTTGATGTGTTCACAGAAAAAAGAATGTGTTAAAAACATTCACGCTGATTAATTGCATGCCATGGTGACTTTTTAAATCGGGGGCATAGGAACCAATTTTAAAGTGGAAGGGACATGGGACAT
>JBBJLR010000029.1:9200525-9213588 GCA_037577145.1 Brachypetersius gabonensis
GCTGTTTCTTGCTTTTTTTATCTCTTGGTTTCTTTCTATGTATCTCTCTCTCTCTCCCTCCAAAAATCTGTCTATGTTAACATGAAGCGCCTATTCCACCCTCTCTGGTGAGCCTTTAGCTACTTCTCTGTTGCTCTTTCTTATTTTTTTTCCCTGTCTGCGTCTTCATACTGCTCTCCCTTTTCTTCTATAGTGCTAAGCATGAGCGTTTATGTTTTCGCTCTCTTCTCAATCCTTCTCTCTCTCTCTCTCTCTTTCATATCCTCTCTTGCTCACATTTCTCATTCACTCTGACCCCAGTCTCTTTCTCACACATGCAATTTCTCTCCTTGCACCTTCCTCTCTCTCTTTTTCACTTTAACACTCACCTCAGTCCTCTTTCTCTCTCTTTCTCGCTCTCTCTGCGTCAGACACACACATTCAATCTGTCTCTTCTTCAGAAAGCCATCCGAAGCTGCATTGCCCCAGTGCCAGTCTACTATTAATGCAGCCTTAAGGCCAAAGGTCACTGGGAAGGCAGAGGCCAAAATGAGCCGCATCATCATTAGCGAGTGTCAGTCAAAGCCATTCTCAGCAGCAGGACACATTATAAATATGGCAGAACACAACATTAGCATGCCATCAATCATCTTGTACATCGCCGCTGTAGGAACAAAGCTTTGTATCTCAAAACGACTCACTTCTCAATATGAAAACAAGCGTTCATTTAAAATAAAAACACAAAAATTATTATGAAGTAACTAGTATTTGTTGATGAATTTCCACACAATTTTAAGGCATGGACCTGAACCTGAAACCTGGAACTGGTTAATATTACAAAGCCAAAATTTAAACGATCCTTCACCAGTCCTACAGTTCTGTTTTTAATGATACACACAATCAGTCCATTTAGATGACGGAATACCTTATCATTGTGCTTCAGACATGAAAATGGGATGAAATGGGCCGATAAACTGATCAGTCTGCCACGAAGTTACTTGTCTGATTTGGAAGCTAAATTATACATTTGTCGTACTTTCCGAAGTGCGACTGATTCTGACTGTTCACAATCAGTCAAACTAGCTTTATCTTGTTTTTGTAGGATTTAATGGATTTTCTAAGGCAGGCCAGGGGCAGGGACTGTTGTGAAGCTGCTTTATGAGCAAGATGAGTTTGACAGTGGTGGTGTTGTCAGTTAGCTTTCTAATGGCTTTATAATTTCACAGTGGCTTTGGAACCTAAAAAAATAAAGCCACCTCATTTGAAATGCCCAGAAATAAAGCTGCCTTGGACCTTTGTCTCCTTGAGAATGTCTCAGTTGCAAAGTTTCATCAGTTTCTTCTGCGGAGTCCATACGCTGCTTTATCAGAGGAACACGATATGCAGCATGAGACACAGTTGGAAGGACACTTTGGAACATCAGCAAAATTTGGCAAAGAGCTGAAATCAGGTGTGTGTCGGTTCAGTCTTATCCAAGGTCTACACCCTTCAAAATAACACTGCCAAAATAATGCTGTCATAGAACAACAACTGTTAGTTCCCTAAAGAACCATTAATGGCTGTAATCTGAGGGACCATTTAAAGAACCTCCACCTAATGTACCTCCACCTAATGTAAAGGTCCAACACCAAATTTGTCCCAGAATCCTATAATTACTTAGGAGTGTTTCTTTTTATCGCTCCTCATTAAAGACTTTGCCTCATACAAGCCTACTGCCCATCACTCGCCTACGTAAAAAGTCTTTTTATTTAATAAATGAGGACTGTCTTGATGCCTTGCGTAGATTCTTGGTATGAACAGGTGGAAAAGAACAAGGTGGAAGGGTTGGGATACGCTGGCAGCTTGCCCCTCGTTGAAATAGTGAGGATGTGATTTGTTTATGAGCGAGGCAGCATCTGTTAGGAAACATCAATGAAAAATAGAATGATGTATCAGCCTGCTCTTTTGCTGCAGAGTGCGAAAAGGGGACTCGACTGGCTCCGTGTTGAGCAGCAGGGCATTAGACAACTGCGGTTCATCACTTAGCGTTTTTTTACGCCCAATTCATGCAAATAGTAGTTATTCTAATGCAAAGATGTCAACTGCTGGCTTCGAATCATTAGGAATTTATGAGGGCATCGCAGTTGCGGCTGAGGACGCTTTATGCCGTGCAGAGACTGCAGACCCTTGCTAGTCTATGAATGGTGTATATGGATAATAGGCTGCCATTCATATATGGGGGTTCATTGGGGTTTTTCTGGTGAATACATGCGAAGATAATCGCTTGCTATTATTGGGGTGGACGTGTTGGCGCGAGGTGTGTTTTTTGCATGTGTGTATCTGTGTGTGTGAGAGAGAGAGACAGCTCAATCTCAGTGCTCTCATTAGGATTT
The DNA here is from genome assembly GCA_037577145.1 of Brachypetersius gabonensis. Taxonomy (NCBI): domain Eukaryota; kingdom Metazoa; phylum Chordata; class Actinopteri; order Characiformes; family Alestidae; genus Brachypetersius; species Brachypetersius gabonensis. Next base: position 9,202,877 of record JBBJLR010000029.1, read on the forward strand.
GAGGATTTCACGCTTCGTTATACACTGACTTTCGCTTTAATTATGTCATTTAAGAGGCGTTATGTGGCGGCTTTCTCCTCTGCAGAGGTCTTCCATTGACACAAACAGGGCTGCCAGCGCGAACTGCTTTTTGGAGCTGAGAACGATGGCATGTACTCAAAAGCACACGGAACATGAAGATTACATCGTTTCACCTCTCTCTCTCTCTCGCACGCGCACTGTCTCTCTTGCGCTCTCTGTCATTTTGCTCTGTCCTTCAGTGTCTTTAGCCAGCTGCGTCTCTCTCGGCCATTAGTGCCCTCGCCTCCCCCCATTTTCCCCATCACTGATTCCCACAGCCAAGACTGAGCACCCCCACACCACACAAACACACACACGCGCGCGCGCACGCACGCACGCACACACAGTCTGTTCTTCCTCCTACCGCCACTGGTACAGGCAGGAGTGTTGCTGGGATAAGAACATTGCCATCCCTTATATCTCCTTATGTGTGTAAATTATGAAGACGACAAACCACACACAGCAAAATACAGGTACAAACATGGAGAAGTTGTCCTTTGTTGGGGCTTGTTAATTTATTTTACATAGAGCCTTTTTCGCACCGATAACAACATCTTCTAGCTATTGAAGTGGAAGCAGTAATTGTTAAAAAATAAAATGAATATATATTATATATATACACACACTATTGAGTTACTGGAATTTTCTTAGATTAGATTGGGGGAGGGGTGGTGGACTATTAGACTGTGGAACACATCTTGCAGAGCTCCAGTGCTGCACTGGATATGGTTTGTGTAGCCAGTGCATTACTGTTTACACCTCCCCTGCCCCATCCAACCACCGCCCACTCCCCCCCCACCCCTCCATGGCACTCACTCTTCCCTTCTCTCTTTATTGCATTCTCTCCCCCCTCAGTTTCTCAGTCCACTGGAGATGTTATCACCCCGGATTGCAGCGTCTGATTGCCTCTCGAGTGTAAAACGTGATGTTTGGGGCTTTTGTCCCTATTTTCCTTGATCTCTCCGCTTGACCCATTCTTTGAAAAGTGATTTGCAGAAAGAGGGGGAAACTGCAGAAATATCAATTTCATGTACGATACATTACATCATCTGCATCGAGATACATATCTCAGTATGATCTCCCTGAATGTCTGTCTGTCTGTCTCTCTGTCTCCCTGCAGGTCTGTCTGTCTGTCTCTCTATCTCACTTCAGGTCTGTCATTCTGTTTCTCTGTCTCCCTGCAGGTCTGTCTGTCTGTCTCTCTGTCTCCCTGCAGGTCTGTCTGTCTGTCTCTCTATCTCACTTCAGGTCTGTCATTCTGTTTCTCTGTCTCCCTGCAGGTCTGTCTGTCTGTCTCTCTGTCTCCTTGCCAGTCTTGTCTGTCTGTCTGTTGTTCTCTCTTGTCTCCATGTCTGTCTGTCTTTCGAGCCATTCCAGTGATTAAATCTCTTGATTTTTTTGCCTGCACTGCACAATGACACCGGCTGCACTTTAATATGGAGATGAGGTAACGAGGTCATTCACCGTGCCGCCTCCTCGACTCAAAAACAAGCCCCTGGAGAGAAAAAGGGAGGGATATGAGTGCGTGTTTGTGTGTCTGTGTGTGCACAGTTTCACATTTGGAAGACGCACTTTCTCCTCCGCAGCAGGAGGATGTGGATGACCTCACTCCCCTCGTGTGAGAGAGACAGAGGATGAGGGAGAGCACTTCAGCAGTCATGCTGGTCCACTGGTCTGCAATTATGTATATGCAAGGATTATGTTTTGTGTGACGTACGCTGGTCAAACCGAATAGTTTCATTGTTATTTAATTCAAGTTTTAGAAAAATGAACATTCAGTTAATAGTTGATATAAAAACAAATGATATAATAAAAAACTGCTATTTCCAACGTCTCTCTGTCTCTTAGAATTACACATGGTGTTCTGTTACTATGCCTTTAAGACGGATATATGTAAATTACATTTGTTCCAATTGACTGCCCTGGATCATGTCCAGACTAAAACATTGCTGATATGAATTGGTAAGGCTAGACTTCTATAGGCTGGAAGAAGATTATTAAAGAGCCTGGCTTTGTGACATCACAAAAACAGTGAATTCCAAATGGCCTACTTAATTTGTAACGTCATTTCCGTATTTGAATTTTTTGAGTGAATATTTTTAGCTTTGATAGTGTTTACAAAGTACATCAAAATTTTTTGTTTAAAAATAATAGATCCATGACATGTATACTTTATTAATGTAGTCAAGGCTTATTAACACTGGCAATAAACTCAGAAAATGCCTGTAATTCACTGATAATAGGCCGTTTTTAACAAAACATCAATGGACAAATAGATTACAGGCTATTAAAAACCATCAGTTAATAACAAAAGTCATTTTTGCGTCCCGTAAGAAAAAGACTGAGATTGTGTCTGTTCTAAAAAAAAAAAATATTGTGTGGTCTATTGCACTAGGAGAGGTGCGTCCTCACCCCCTCACTCCTCCTCCACTCCCATCACATCAGGGCGGACAGTAGCGGTCATGGCAGCAGTGCTGCTTCCATCCAGCTGGCCTCCGAGATCACCCTCAGCACTCAGCTAATGAATTTTACACAGCTCTTTCTCCACGACACCTGATCTTCCATTCCAGACAGACCCAGTGTAACTGTTGTCACACACACACACACACACACATTTATGAGTCATGCTTCATGTCGTTGGGGTTATTTTTCTCTATACTGAGCTGTAAAGGGGCGCTCGGCGTACTGTGGAAGTTTGCACCGTACCTTGTGTAAGAGAGTAAAAGATTATTTCTGGTTAAAGGCTTTATATCCTCCATGTTACTCGTAGTTTTCCCTAAAGTCATTTGCCTTTGCTTTTATGTACCACATAAGAGTAATTATGATTATGACTTTTACTGACCATTTTCCAATCTCACTTATCCCTTAGAATTACACAGGGTGTTTAGTTACTGTTCCTTAAAGACTAACAATCGCAAATGTATCAGTATTATATTTGTGTAGTTAGCCTCCCTTTTCCCCAGATCCAGGACCAGCTCACCCAGCCGGATTCACAGCATAACCGTTACAAAACATCTATTAGTCAAAGCGGTGTCGTACAGCAGCTCTTGTAGACATAAAGCCGAGCTCCTTAGTATTCAGGGCAGGTGTGCTTCATCAGTGGAAGACGCCAGTGCAGCGATGCCACAGCGTGGGTGTGTGAGCGTAGGGGATGGGGGTGGTTTGAAGCTTATCGCCTTCGTGTTTGTGTTCTCTCTCCTCCGAGGGAAGGTTAATTACTGATCCCCGTCACCATCGCTGCGACTGTGCTCCACACACACACAAACGGCAGTTCCCATCAATGGTAAAGGCGCAAAGACGTCAATAAACACCTCCCTCCCTCTACCAGTGTCTGGACTGATTGTTAAAGCCAGAGACCGAGAGATGAGGGGAGGCTTGGAGTGCTATTAATTGATGTATCCATGCTCAGCCTACAAATGATTTCTTACCTAGGTTGAATCAGGTTAGTACTATCCATGACGTTTTTACTGATAAACATCGTTCCTTATGTTATATGTTTGTTTTTTCATCTGAAGTGATTTTTAGGAGAAGATGAGATACCCCTTAATAGTCCTATGGGTGGGAAATTTGCACATAGATTTGGACATTTGGACTTTTGGAGTAGATTATAATTAGGAGATATAGTAGAGACTACATTTCTGAGAGCACATAAAAAACAGGAGTGGGGCTTCTGTACTGAATTGTTCTATGAAGAAAATATAATTGATTATTAACAGTGAAATACAGTAGCATCACCACCACACACTGCACAAGCAGGTCAGGAAAACAAATGCATCAACAATGCATAACATCAGAGCAGACTACAGAAAAAAATTCAAATCCAGTCCAATGCTTGTGGGCTTTTTCAGCTATTTCAGCCAATGCTGCACCAAAATATGAGCATGTCAACATTGCCAAGAATCAAGAATGCTATTATCACATTTCATATATTTCACATATTACCTTATTACCATAACCAGAGGACTGCAGTGCCCTCTAGCATCACCACTGGTTGTAGCTACTAAGTCTAGACATCAATGGCCCCCTATCCCAAGTATCACACTTGCTGTTTTGTATTCTTGTATGTACATTCATGCACATTCCAGTAAATGTTCAAGTATCCTATTTCTAAAATGTACAAAAGCACAGTTTGAGAGACCACATAAAATATATTATTTTCCAAATAATGAGTCAAAGTGATGTTAGGCTAAGTATCCTGTACAGATCAACACATTACTGACATTCTACCACACAAAAATAGACATATTTAAAATATCAGGAAAGAGCTTTAACCTCCAAAGAATGTCCATAGCTACTTGTCCCACAGAGATCAAATACGTATCTGGGAGGGGTTTAATGATTCACGGAATTCATGATTCGATACAGCCGTTTCTCATTTTACTTTTTTCTGCCCCATACAAATGGAGCTCAAAATTCAGCTTCATGTGTTCATGTTTTTTGATTATTCAGCATTATACAATATATTACAACTGTGCTAGCCGCAATCTAACATGTTAGCCCAAGCTCATATACACTTACAAGAGACGTGTTTTTCCTTCCTGCTCTCGAATTTGAGGTAAGAAAGAAGCAGAATCTGTGAATCCTCTGCGCTGTGCACTTTCCCGACTTTGTGTTCAATTTGAAAATCTGTTACATAAGTGTGTACTTAAACAAACCATTGTGCTGTAACTCAATTGTGTGTTTATACAACTACACCGGAATTGTCCTGACAGTGTGACCTTTTAAATGAATGCAAAACAAAATGTTTGTTGAATGAATTAGTACTCTAAATTGACAAAGGTTTTGTTGCGTTCTACAGATTGTAATTATGCTGAATGGGATTTTCAGCAACCAGCTCATCCAACTTTGCTACAGAAGCTAAGAATGAATGCATTTATGGCACAAACAGGCGAATAAGTATCAGTGTCAGAGAATCCTCGGTCGCAATGAATACGTTATTAGCTCTAATTCAAAACGGGACATTTCCGCTCGTCCTCTGCCAGCATCATTTATAGAAACTGAGAGCTTTACTGTGGGAGGCAGTAAAAAAAAGCTGAGAATGGGTGACTCAAGCGGGCTAATAATGGTGGCATTAGTCTCGGTGTGTGTTAATAAGAGTAGCTCTGTTATAGGAGGCTTCTATCAAGGCCACGGTTCAGACATGGCCGAGTGCAGCCGCTGTGTGCTGCTTTATTGCCTCCCTCTGAGCTGCTGCCTGCTGTATTAGTGATCCACTGTCACCCTCTACCTCCAGACATTATGGGGTGAGGGGGTGGGGGGTGAGGGTTAAAGAAGGAGGGTTAGTGAAAGAGAGAGAGAAAGTGAGAGATCACAGGGGAGATGAGGCTGTGCTGCTCGGATGGATGGACAGATGCATTGATAAGGATTGCAGCTTCCGCAACACCAGCCATGAATTTACAATCTCTCTCTCTCTCAGGTTCTCCTCTCTCCTCTGCCACCTAATTTCTGTCCTGATTTTCTCTACACACCCCCTTCTCCCCGCCCCATCCTAGACCCCTCTCCTGCCCTCATCTCTCTATCTCTGCCGCTCTATACATCCTGTCTCTCAATTTTCCCACTGATGAGGACGAAGCGCTCTCCGATGGCTCGGGGTCCGTCCATTAGGCAGCTGGCCGGACCCTGACAGCTCTCTCAGACCGACTCTCAAAAAAGCTCCACTGTGTTTTTTTTCCTCCGGAGATTGATTGCGGAGAGGAAAAGAGAGCGAGAGAAAGTGCACACAACCTGCTTTGAACATATTAAGCCAGAGAGTCTGACCATATAAAGGCACACTTTGTAGCTGATAGAAAATAAAGGGTTGGCATTAAGCACTGTTCTTTTTCAGCACAGCCAAGAAAGATAATGGTGGGCCATTTTATTGGAAACGCCTGCCGTATGGAGGTGTTCTGGGATGGGGAAACCAAATTATAAATACAATCTGACCCATGTAGCATTCTTTTAATCTGACGAGGGCGGGGGGGGGTCACATATCGCATATATGCTGGTATACCAATAGAAACAGAGGCCAAACCTAAGTCTACGCACAGCACAGTTTGCAGTGGCCATGCTTAAGGGTCTGACCATCTTGGCTGGATATCCTGGCATGGTAGACCAGTGAACAGTGACACTGACGTGTAAAAACCCTGGCACCACATGTCGGTGTCGTTGCTGTGCTGAGAAAAGTCTGCCATCCGCACAATATGTGGTCAACAACAGTTCTATAACAACCAAGCAGAGGCTAGAGGGACTGACAAATTATGCATGACAACAGATGGGCTGCAGTCTATAACTGTGCACCTATATGGTGCGTGTGGGCCTCACTCACAAGTAGTCACTCCAGTGTAACTGCATGTAAGGTGTTTTGTTCGTTTGTTTTGACTTGTTTGTTGTTTAGTGTGTTTAATGCTCACCATTTCCCAGGCACTTGATGTCACTTGTTTAATGGGCAGCATTTGTTTGTTTTCTTGGCCTTGTGTGTCTCTCTCTCTTCCTCCATTCTGTTTCTCCCTTCCTTATCTCTTTCTCTCTTCCTTCATTCTCTCTCTGTCTGTCTGTCTCTCTCTCTGAGCGAAAACAGAGGGTGACACTGGCCTTGAATCCTGTTACCGCACCGCCTCTAGGACACGCGCCACGAAACGAGCTCGCCGGTTGCCATGGTTACCTCCCCGGAGACGCGGGCACGCTTGTTTATCTCCGGCCGGCGCGGGAGCGGGCGCGTGCTCGAGCCGCAAAGCACCGCCGCCACCACCACCGACCCCCTACTGCTAGAACAAAGAGAGAGGGAGAGAATGAAGGAAGAGAGGGAGAGAGAGAGGGAAGCGAGAAAGACAGAGTATGTGTGTGTGAGAGAGAGAGAGAGAAGCGAGAAAGACAGAGTGAGAGAGAGAGAAAGAAAAGCGAGAAAGACAGAGTATGTGTGTGTGTGTGAGAGAGAGAGAGAGAGAGAGAGAGAGAGAGAGAGAGAGGAGCGAGAAAGACAAAGTGTGTGAGAGAGAGAGAGAGAGGAAGAAAAAAGTGAGAGAGACGATCGATCCCTGCCACCGCTGCGCGGGCCTTAATTCGACGCGGAGTGTGCGCACGCGCCCGCTAACGGCATAAACGCGCCGATTATTGTGACAGAGCGAACAGACCAAGGGGAGGGAGGGGCCAGCGCTGACGTCATCCACCAAAAATACGTGCTGTATAAAAGGAGGAGAGAGAGAGAGGGGAGAGTGTGAAGAAAAAGAGGGAGAGAGAGAGAGAGCAAGAGAGAAAAAGAACGAGAAAGAGAATGAAGGGGAAGACAGTGATGGAAAAGAGAGAATGAAGGGAAAGACAGTGATGGAAAGAGAGAAAATGAAGGAGAAGTGCAGGAGAATAAAGGAAAAGAGTGAGAAGGAAAGAAATGAGAGGAAGTGAGAGGGTCAAGAAAGACAGAGTATGAAGGGAAAGATAGAGCAAGATAGAGCAAAGGAAAAGAGACAGAGAGAATGAAGGAAGCGAGAGGGGGGAGAAGGAAGCAAACGAGGGGCAGAGGATAAAGGAAAAGAGAGGGAGAGAATTAGGAAAAAGAAAGAGATAATGAAAGAATAGAGAGAGAGAGAGAGAGAGAGAGAAGGAAGCAAAAGAGAGGCAGAGAGACTGAATGAAAAGAGAATGAAGGAAAAGAGAGGGAGAATAAAAGAGAGAAAGAATAAAGGAAAAGAAAGAGAGAGAATGGAGGAAAAGAAAGAGAGAGAAATAAGGAAAAGAGAAAGAGGGCAGATGGAGGTGTGTTATACAGACACCAGGAGACAGTGGACTGCGCGTGCGCTATTTTGCACCAGACTGTATGCAGAGCACTGGCAGGGTGATGATAATCGCACTAAAATGCTTGTGCAGCCGGGAGTGTTTCTGTTTCACGCTGGTTTGGCCAGAATTACTCACAAACACACAAAAAACACAACAAAAACATGCTTAGTATTGATGTAACCCTGAGTTACAAGTCTTAAAACACCCCCTTCATCCTACATCTCTCATTCTTGCTCACTGCTTTTGTTTTTATCCCTTCCTGCTCCCTCTCTTTCCCTTTCTGTCTCTACTCTCTCTCTCTCTTTCTCCAATTCATTTTCTGTTTTTCTCTCATCCTATATCTTGCTCTTCTCTGTGTTTTGTCTCTTTTGCTTCCTTCTTTCTTGTTTTTTCTCTTTTCCTTTCTCATCTCTAATTTCCTCTGTCTCTTTCTCTATCGAGTCTCTCTTCTCTCTCTCTCTCTTTCATTTTACTGACCCGTTTCTCTTTCTATTTGCCTTCTTCCCCCACCTTTCTTCCTCCTTCTTGCTTTGCTTTCTGTTTTCTGGCCCGTTTCTCTCTTTTGCTTTTCTCTGTATCTCTGTCTCTCTCTCCCTCTCTCTCTCTTTCTCTCTGTGAGGTTACAGTCAGAGTCACCCCCTAAAAATAACAGGTCCGCTCCACGGCAGGTTCTCCCTCAGGAGCTTTAGTCCTGTCCTCATCCTCCTCACTGCTGTCCTATTTCATATACACAACACACACACACACACACACACACACACACACACACACACACACACACACACACACACACACACACACACACAACACACAGCATGAACAAGCAGACTGCATTTATTCTCTCTCACTCTCTTTCTTCTTTAATATTCTGCGAGTTCAGTCTCTCACAGCTCATTAGTGGCTGTGCGTTTAACGTTGCTCTGATGTAACGAAGCTCATGATAGCGCCGCTGTCCAGTAAAGAGAGTGAGAGTCCGGTTTGGAGATCCCGTGGTCTCGCCGTGTGTGAGGCAACAGATGTGGAGGGGTTATCTGGGGGGAGGAGGAGGATGCTGCAGTGTGTGTGTGTCCAGCATTGTACAGAACAGAACGGGAAGGGCATCGGTATGACACACTGTCGAGCGCGAGCCCCACGGCAGCGGGAGCCTAATTGCAGCGAGAGCAGATGAGGAGTGATTTTGGCGGCGATGGGGTGCTAATAAACGCAGGAGAGAGAAAGAGAAAGGGAGAGGGAGAGAGAGAGTCAAAGAGAGAGACAGACAGACAGAAAGAGAGGGTGTGTGTGTGTGTGAGAGAGAGAGAGAGATGGAGAAGGAGAGAAAGAGGAGAGGGGGTGAGAAAGAATTAAGGAAGAGAGAGACAGAAAGAGGAAGAGAAACACACAGAGAGAGAGAAACAGACAGAGAGGCTGAAGGAAAAGAGAGGGAGCATGAGAGAGCAAGAGAAAGAGACAGAGAGTGCGAGAGAGAGACAGAGACAGAGAGTGAAGAGAGACAGACTGGAGAGACAGACAGAGTGTGCTAGAGCGTTCGAGAGAAAGAGAGAGAGACAGACAGACAGACAGACAGAGAAAGAGAGTGGAGAGAGACAGAGTGAGACAGAGAGATTGAAGGACAGACAGAGAGAGTGCTAGAGTGCGAGAGAGAGAGAGGGAGAGAGAGAGTGAAGAGAGAGAGAGAGACAGAGGGAGTGCTAGAGCGCAAGAGAGAGCGAGTAAGAGAGAGAGAGGGAGTGGAGAGAGACAGAGAGAGAGAGAGAGAGAGAGGGTGATTGAGAGAGAGAGAGAGAGAGAGAGAGGGAGTGGAGAGAGACAAAGAGAGAGAGGGTGAGTGAGATAGAGAGAGAGAGAGAGAGAGTCTGAGACTGCCTTCTGCTACCAGAGCACAGCCCCCGCGTGACTGATGGAGTCCTGCACTCCTTCGCGTGCACAAGCACGCAAACACACAAATATTTTCTCTCCAGCCAGGGTTGCAGAGCTTGCAGGCAGAGGGGGAGGTTTGTGCATGTATGTTTGGATGCGTGTGAGTGAATGTGTGTGTGTGTGCGTGTGTGTGTGGCAGGGGGTGAGGAGAGAGAAAGAGTGGGTGTATTGTTTGTGTGTGTGTGAGTGTGTGAGTGTAGGGTTATTATTCTGGGGCTGATGTGGGCTGTCAGCTGGGCAGTGAGATCAAACAAAGAGAAAGAGAAGGGAAACACAATGAGAGAGGGCGGATTTATGTATCCAAACAGTCAGAAGACAGAGAGACTTCGCCGGACTGTGCACACAGAGTGTAATGCAGAACCCTCTCGGGGCAAAAGCCACCTGCTCCTGGTCTCAGGTTGTGCCTTAAACCGCACCTGTGTAGTGTCTGCGGCTGCTCGTGGAGGTGTGCGGGAGGAGGGGAGGGGGTGTTTTTTGTCTGCATGCATTTGTTCATATGTGAGATGCGCGTATGCGGGCGCTTGTTTTGTGTGTGTGTGCAGTGCCGTGGAGGTGTTGTGGTCGAGCCTGCAGGGGGGAATGAAGGCTTCAGAGCGAATCAATGTGTTTGAACTGAGGGATTGCAGTTGAACAACCCTGAAACAGCCAGCTGGAGCGCGCACACACACACACACACACCTCTCTGTCACCATCCTTCCCTTATGCAGAGAGGAGGGAGAGAGAATTTTAATGGAGGTCTCGGCACAGCGCTGCCTATGGTCATGAAAGAGATCAAAACCTAGTGAGGGAGAAAGGCAGTGAAGGCTCGAACGACCCTGGCTCGCTCCCCCTCCTTTCAATCCTGGACAGCGTCTATCGCACACGCCAGTCCTTTCTTTCACCTCATATGCATGCAAATGAGGCGTCTTATGCAAATGGCCCGGCAGATTGGGGGGGGGGGGGGGGGTTTGGGGTTGTGTGTTGAACCCCCCAGGTCCCACTCA